>CAUYRT010046817.1:0-85682 GCA_963574885.1 Lepilemur ruficaudatus
TATTACCACTCAAGTTGACTTATCTTGTTACATTTAAAAATCTACTCTGTCAAAGTAGTCCATAGAGTACATACATAGTGCTCCAACTGTATCTACTTACAACCAACACTCCATTTTAAGTGTATAATTAAATGATTTTCAGCCTTTCTTAAAGAGTGGTTTGTAGTTCACTCCCAGTAAGATGAGGGGAGGACGGGTCTACTTAGGCATGCATCTGTAGTCCCAGCTACTCTGGAGGATTACTTGAGCCCAAGTGTTCAAAACCAGCCTGAGCAACGAAATGAGAACCTTGCCCCTCACCCAGAAAAAAAGACAATTGCAAGATCTGTGTCATCCACCCCAGACCTACTAAATCAGAAGCTCTGTGAGTGAGTGGGGCTGGAGAGCCTGTTTTTTTTTTATTATATTTTACTGATGCCTTTTTATTTTTCAATATCATTATTTTTTTTATTTTACCACATTTTTGACCTGAATATTTATAGGGAAAGAAATGATTGAATGGATATCGAAAGTACAATATCAACACTAAAATATAAGCCAGGTGTTGTGGCATGCACCTGTAGTCCCAGCTACTCAGGAAGCTGAGGCAGGAGGATTGCTTAAGCCCAGGAATTCGAGGCTGCAATGAGCTATGACCATGCCACTGCACTCCAGCCTGGGTGACAGAATGAGACCCCGTTTCCACCAAAAAAGAAAAAAAAAAAAGGAAAGCATCAACATTGTACACTAAAATACTACTCTCTGCCTTCTCTGAGGCATTTTGGGGGAGTTATGACTGCATATTGAATGACTTGTTATTTAAAATGATATTACTTCTACAATATATACTATCTTAGATATTTTTCCTTTTCCTACAGAATGTCTTTCAACTTTATTTTTTATTAAAATTTTTTAAACTTTTTTTCTTTTTAGTTGACATATAATAATTATACATATTTATGGGATATAAAGTGATATTTAGATACATGTATACAATGTGTAATGGATCAAATCAGGGTAATTAACACATCCATCATCTGAAATATTTATCATTTGTGTCATGAACAAAGTCCTTTCTTCTAGTTTTTTGAAAATATACAATAAATTACTGTTAAACTGTATTCACCTTACAAGGCTATGGAACACTAGAACTTATTCTTCCTATCTAGCTAGAATTTTGTATCTGTTGACCAACCCCTCTCCACTCTTCCCTCCCCTGTACCCTTCCCAGCCTCTAATAACCACAATTCTACTCGCTACTTCTATGAGCTCAATTTTTTTAGCTCCCACATATGAGTGAGAACATGAGGTATTTATCTTTCTGTGCCTGACTTATTTCACTTAACATAATGTCCTCCAGGCTCATCCATGTTGCCTCAAAGGACAGGATTTCATTCATCATTATGGCTGAATTGTATTCCATTGTGTATATACCACATTTTCTTTATCCATTCATCTATTGATGGACATTTAGGCTGATTCCATATCTTGGCTAATGTGAATAGTGCTGTAATGAATCCCTTTGAATAAATACCCAGTAGTGGCATTGCTGGATCATATGGTAATGCTATTTTTAGTTTTTTGAGAAATCTCTATCCTGTTTTCCATAGTGGCTGTACTAATTCAAATTCCCATCAACAGTGAATAAGAGTTTAAGGAGCCTAATTATTAACAAGCATCCTTATGGAAGTTGGAGACTCACTGCCGTGGTGTGTAAGTACGTACATAGCCTTTGAACCTGTAATCTTACTAAGGAAATAATCCAACACATGGAAGAGTTATGTGAATGTTCCTGATGATTACGTCTTTGTTTATGAAAGCAAAACAACTAGAAATAATGTAAATATTCAATATTAGGAAAATGGTTAAGTAAATTTTGATAGTTCCCTTCACGCGAGATGCATTATCACATTTAAAGCATTATATTAATCACATATACTCATTACAGCAGTTCTATGAGGCAGACATTATTTCCCTCATTTTACAGATGAGGACACTGAAGTTCAGAGAGTTTAAGCAGCTTGTCTGAAAATATAAGTTTAATAAGTAGAAAACCAGGATTCCAACCCAAGTCAATCTGATTGAAAAATACAAGTTCAATTTAAAAATAAGCATAAAAAAGTGTCTACCTTTGATGGGAACTGGGTTTTTTCCCCCTTGTTTCTCTTTCCTTTCACTTTTCTATATTATATGTGATTCTTATGTATTTAAAATATTAGATTGTAAAATAAAAATTAATTGTATTCTTGGGCAACTGTGATATTCTCAGTGGCTAAAACAGAGTTGTACAGAAGGTAGTGGCTATAGAAAAAGCTGGATTGTGAAGGGCCTTGTGCACACCCAGCTAAGGAAGTATCCTCTATGTGGAAAGCAATGCATGGCAGAAGTGCCCAGGTAGTAGAATGGCTATAGGGATAGTGGAGTGAAATGCCCAGACCTGTGTTTTAATAAGATAGTTTACATGAATTATCATTATTGTAGACTTGACTTTTAAAAAGCTAACAGGATACTGTCCTTGAAAAATGACAAACAATCAAAAGCATTAGGCCCCTGAAGTTACCTGATTTTGTGTGCAAGACCCTCATAATTTTCTTTTTATAAAATGAGTGTTCAATCTGAAAGACAATGTAAAGAGTGAGGGGGGAACATAAAGGTCAATATTGTGAATTCTAATTAGCTGATTTGATTTCTGGGTTAAATTCCAGGCTGCACTAAATCCACAGTCCTTGCTGGCAATTCTTCCTCTCTGACCCATTATCCTTCTTTCAACACTCTGGAGCTTCAGTCTCTTCTTTAAGATTTTGCATTAACAATAGCTTTCTAGGTTTGGATTTGTTTTGTTAATGTGTCAGGGTTAGTCTCATCAGCAGCTGTCTGTGTAAAATGTTTTAAAAGTGTATTATAATCCTTCTTCAATGTTGAAGTTGTCTCCAAAATGCGAGTGATTTAAGACCTAAAGAAGTAGCCTCACTGGCAAAGTTTTAAAGGGTTTTTTTAAATTGCATTTTGTTTTAAATTGAGCTAGCAAGAATACTGGGAGCATTGTACACAGGTTGGAAAATGCTCTTTCAAATATTAGCTACAGGTCTTGGCCAAGGTCCTCCAAAAGGGCTTGGCTAGTCATTCACAAGTTGTTCTTCTATAATTAATATGGGCTTTGGCTTTCTCCTTTTTCATAAGGTTGTGGAAGTGGCTTTTAAAGAATTAAAGATACCACGCTACTTCATTTTGCTTCAGTTCAATAGCACATTTATTGAGTGCTTACTATGTGCCAGACACTGCCTTAAATGCCGGGAGTTCAAAGACATAAAAGATGCAACCCCTGGGCAGCTCACAGTCTGGTGGTAGAGAGAAATCATATGTACAAATAAATAATACCAGATTGCATACAGAGAGTAGTATTTAGGAGGTACAAGTAAAAGGAGCAGTAGTAGAAGAGGGAGAAGTAGAACTATAATGACCATCTACCAGGAAGACTTTATTAAGGACATGGCATTTTAATATGACTTGAAAGTATGGAGGGCATTCAATAGACAGAAATGAATAACAGCTAGTTCATGGTATGTTGTCAATTAATGTTTACTGGAGGTACCAATGAGAGGCACAGATATAAGATAAGCTTGAGAAATAGCAAGTTCACTAATCTGTACCTAACCACAAAATTCCCCTTATGTGAAAACTTTTAATTCAGGCATTCCGTGATATACACAAAGGATGCGTTCTTGAAAGTTGACATAAAAATGCTTACGTCAAAAGCAACTTTCCTATAAGAAATAATGGTAAAGGAGAGGAATGGGGGTTTTGGCTAGACTGAAGTGATGTTATAGGCTAGATTAGTAGGTCTCAAAGAATGGTTTATGGACCCTGGGAATCCATGAAATCCAGGCATTAGCAAGGTCAAAACTACTTGCACAACAACACAAATAAGATGTTATTTGTCTTTTTCACTGTGTTAGTATTTGCACCAGTGGTACAAAAGCAATATCAAGTAGAACTGTTGACACCACAGTAAGAATCAAAGCAGTAGCACTAGTAGTCCTTATATTCTTCACTGGCATACACTTGTAGGAAAATAAAGGGCACCTGCACTTAAGGATATCATTGCTGAAGCTATAAAAATTATTAATTTATTAAACCTTTATTAATTTTATAAAACCTTGTGCTTTTTAATATTCTGTGTTATAAATGGGAAGTACAGTTAAATTATTTATATGATGTGTCAATGTGTGTCTCAAGACAAAGCACTTATGAGATTATTTGAGTTGTGAGATAAACTAGCCTCATTTTTCATTTTTACTTTAGAGAATGATGGACAAACTGTGGTTATACATATGTGAATATTTGCTAGATATTTTCTTGGAAAGAAACAAGAGGAATTAGAGAAAACTAAAATTTTTGAAAATTTGCATCTGCCACCATGAGGTTGAGAGCTTCTTAATACTTAAAGACTCTTCTGATGAGATTGGAGGTGATATTAACGAATTTGATTTTTTAATATAATGAAAGATGTCAACATTTGGAAGATCTGCATAGATCAATCAGCCAATATTTTTCAGATGACCCATGCATGATGATATAAAATGAGTGAAACGCTCAAAGTTCAAAACATATCAATAGATTTTAATGTAAAAGGGCATGAAATGTTTATTCATATGGTTTCATATTCTACATTGCAACTACATGTTGAGTTTTTATGTATTATCAAAGAAAAATATCCACAATTATCTGGAAAGTCTACTAAAATACTTCTCTTTTCCCCCTACATATTTGTGGGAGGCTGGATTTTCTGCAAATGTTTCAACCAAAGCAATATATCACAACAGATTGAATGGAGAAGCAGATATGATAGTCCAGCTATCTTATATTAAGCCAAACATTAAAGGGATTTACCAAAATGTAAAACAATGCCACTCTTCCTAATAACTTTCTTATATCTGGGAAAACGTATTTATTTTTCATTTTAAAATGCTTATGTTACACCATGGGTTTATTAGTGTTAATGTTTAAGTGGGCTATCAAATAAATATTTTTAAAATTTCTCAGTTATAATTTCCAAGATGGGAAATATTGATAGGTAAAACTTGTATAAACAAAAGTTCTCTAGGATTCTCAGTAAAAAAGGAGTCCTGAGACCAAAAAGTTTGAGAATCACTAGTCTAGTCATCCTAGGCTGTATTTATATATTATAAATTTAGACATGTAGGGTGGGTGGTGGAGGAGGTGGAGGTGGGAATGGAGAGAGAGTGGAAGCACTAGAGCAGCAAGGTGGACATGGTGCTGGAGTGCAGAATAGTTGATGGCTTGGCTTCTCCAACACCACTGGAGGTTGTTGGACAAGAATATTCTTTTGGGCTTTTCTTTCTTTGCTTACAAAAAGTAATAAAAAAATTTTAAAACACCTGCTGAGTTGTGTTCCTCTGTGGTATGTAGCTTTTTCCAAGTAGATCTAAGTGTAGCAGTTAAATCACAGGTGGAGAACATGAAAGTATACTTCTCCATGATAATACACAGAGACAATGGAAACCACAGAAACCAAGACGCGCCTGTGTGTGCAGCATATTTTTTCCTGGATACCTCTTCCGCAATCACAAAAATCTCAGTTTCTGTATCTCCAGCATGTTTTGTTGCCTTTCATTTAAAAGTAAGGGGTGGGACTGAGATTTGGGACTAGAAATATGTGATGGGGCAGAAGCCAGAGCAAAAATAGAGGATATTAGAGTGAAGCCTTGGAGAGAGATGGTGAGGGAAAATAAGATATAGTTTGACAACTGTCCACAGGGACCATCCATGCTGTAGGCTGGGTCTCTGGGTCACTGGACAGACTTTTGGGAGGTGGGCATCCCATAAAATTAGGAAGGCATTGGCCATGTAACTAAAAATCCAGACACCAAAGCGCAAAACAAACTTGCCTCTTAGTAAGCGTATTATCTACAATAAAGCAAAAGGAATTTAAAAGCATCTTAATAGAATTTGGGGAGAGGGAGATCTTTAAAAACTTTTCTAGTGAGCAAAGCATAGGATGTGATGATTAGTTATATTCATTTAAAATGTATATAAAATGGCACTGCTATT
The DNA here is from genome assembly GCA_963574885.1 of Lepilemur ruficaudatus. Classification (NCBI taxonomy): domain Eukaryota; kingdom Metazoa; phylum Chordata; class Mammalia; order Primates; family Lepilemuridae; genus Lepilemur; species Lepilemur ruficaudatus. The sequence continues at coordinate 6,052 of CAUYRT010046817.1, forward strand.
CTCTTCATCTGACAGGAAGCATTTATTGTTTTAATTTAGTGACTGTAAATGTGGTTATCGGAGGCTTCTGTAAGGATCTTTTCTGATCTTGGTGTCCTCCTAGCTTTGCCTATTGTGTCTTAAGTTCCACATCAGTGAGTTCTCCTACCTTGCAGGCTTTTAAGAACTTAAATATCATGGTATGGTCTAATGTAATATTCACTCTGGTTACTGTGTGATGGAAGTAGAGTGAAAGAGTGGAGAATCGTGTCAAATGCTGTGGAAAGATCCAGAAATGTGAAACTATAAAGAGAATAAGCAGTTTATACCTGTGATATTCTCAGTGATATTCTTAAATTTGAAAATGATTTTTAAAAGCTTCTGTGTAATTCATTGAACATTTTTAATGCTTCCTGTTAATAACACACTGTCTAGACCTCCTGAGAAATATGAACAGCTGCTGTATTTCTGGTTGTTTTCTTTCAGCTCCTGAGAACCATGTCTGTGCCCAAAGGTAAAGTTCTGGATAAAAACCTGGATGAGGAAGGGCTTGAAAGTGGAGACTGCGGCGATGATGAAGATGAGTGCATCGGAGGCTCTGGTGATGGAATGATGAAGGTGAAGAATCAGCTCCGCTTCCTTGCAGGTAACTGATTGGTGCTGGCTTGAATTGGGTATAAATATGGTCATGTTCAGGAATTAAAAATCAATTGAGGGCCAGGCACAGTGGCTCACATCTGTAATCTCAGCACTTTGGGAGGCTGAGGTGGGAGGATCATTTGAGGCCAGGAGTTTGAGACCAGTGTGGGCAACATAGCAAGACCCCATCTCTACCAAAACTTTTTGTTTTAGTCAATTAAATCTGTTATCTATAACTCCCCTAAAATCCCTGCAACACACAATGCCATCAGCTCTTCAAGGAAAGACTATAATCTATAAAAGTGAAGTTTTGGGGTAGCCTATTTTTTTCCATCTCTGGCCCTGGGTGGATTAAAAGGGTAACTTCCTGTTTTTCATTGTCTAAAATGAACTGACCTAATCATTTGGCTCTGTTTCCCATTAGAGATTTCCTTGGTTCTTCTTAGTTATAAAAAGAAATGAAAAATAAGAAGTGGAAGCTTGGGAATCTTGTGAAAACCAATGATCTTAGAACTTTCAAAGTGAGAACCATTAGCTGACCTTCTTTTCTTAAAACGTCATGTCTATTTTGTTTTCTCACAAGCAGTCTAACATAGATAGGCTATGACGCATAACTGAGGAGCTACATAAATACAAGAACAATAGAAAAAATAATACAGTGCTGCTGGAGTCAAGAAGGCAAAACAACAACAAAAATTCCCTCATATTTGTATTCTATATCACAGTTTACAAAGTACTTTCATATGGACAGGTGTTTTCCCATTTTACAGGTAATAGAACTGGGGCTCAGAAAAGAAAGGAGATTTCTCTAAGTGGAAGAACTTGAAATCTAACTAGGGTCTTGAGACTTCCAGCACCGTGCTCTTTTCCCTGTGGTGCACACAGCCTTGTCCTTAAAATCCTGTTGCCTATGGCCTCTGAGACAGTGCATGCTCCTATTTCTCTTGCAGCCTCTTTCTTTCACTAGCTCTTATCCTAATCCTGCCCTCAAACTGGCTATTATCCAGAGGTTAACCCTCTATCTTTTCTCTCTTTTCCAGAGGTAATGCAGATCTTATTCACTCTGCCTCTTTGAACAATTTTTTTATTATTTCTTTATTTTTTTATTTTTTATTTTTTTTTGAAACAGAGCCTCACTCTGTTGCCCGAGCTAGAGTGCTGTGGCATCAGCCTAGCTCACAGCAACCTCAAACTCCTGGGCTCAAGTGATCCTCCTGCCTCAGCCTCCCGAGTAGCTGGGACTGCAGGCATGTGCCACCGTGCCCGGCTATTTTTTTCTATATATATATATATTTTTCAGTTGGCCAATTAATTTCTTTGTATTTAGTAGAGACGGGTCTCGCTCTTGCTCAGGCTGGTCTCGAACTCCTGACCTTGAGTGATCCACCCGCCTCGGCCTCCCAGAGTGCTAGGATTACAGGCGTGAGCCACCGCGCCTGGCCTGATTTCTTTATTTTTTTAATTAGGATAAAAAACACCTAACATGAAATCTGCCCTCTTAGCAAACTTTTAAGTGTACAGTACAATATTGTTAATTATGTGCACATTGTTGTACAGCAGATCTCTAGAACTTTTTCATCTTGTATGTCTAAAACTCTATGTCCATTGAACAGCAACTCTTTATTTCCCCCTCCCCCAGCCTCTGGCAACCACCATTTTACTATCTGTTTCTATGAGTTTGACTACTTTAGATACCTCAAATAGAGTGGAATCATGCAGTATTTGTCCTTCTGTGACTGGATTATTTCACTTAGCATAATGTTCTCAAGCTTTCTCCATGGTGTAACATATGGCAGGATTTCTTCATTTTTTAATGCTAAATAATATTCCTTTGTATGTATGTACAATTTCTTTGCTCATTCATCCATCAGTGGACATTTAGGTTGTTTCCACTTCTTTGCTATTGTGGATACTGCTACAATGAATATTATTTAACTATTATACTACTATGTGGGGGAATTTATAAAGTCATTACTGCCAGTCTCAACTGCTTTCCTACCCTAACATCCCACATCTACAGCTGCTTATTAATCATTACTATCTGGCTTCCCCACCATTACCCCCAACTTGATGTGTCACAAGTCAAATTTATCAACTGACCATCCCAAACTGGCTTCCCCTTTAATACCCTTATTTTTCCAACACCACTATCATTCTCTTGGTTGGTGAGGCTTAAAACTAAAGTTATCTTTGATTCTTTCTTCTCTCTTGCCCTCATGTAATTGGGCCTCAAATCCCTTTTGATTCTTTCTTTGTAATTTGTTCTGTTTCTGTCCTTTCTATTTCCCCATCCTACATTTCTACATATGCTATTACAAACACATCCTGAGGGGTTTTCAGGCTTCTAGACTAGGCAAGAGTATTGAGAGCCTTAGGCTAGTAGATTAGAGAACAAAGAATCAGGGACCCAGGCAGAAGATTTCTTAAAAATCATCTTGTACAACTGCCAGGTTAATCTTCCTGAAGCATCTCATACCTCTCCGTAGCTTAGCTGCCTTCAACCTGTCTCCATTGACTTGAGGATAAAGCTCAGACTCCTTAGCAGAGTTCTGAGGGCCTGTTCTTGCCTAAACTACCCTTTTGCTTCATTTCCTACCACTGGCCCCACACGAACTCTCCACTTGGGCAAGAACAGCCGTATTCATGCCCCATGAACCCCATAAACTTACTGTTCTTGTTCCTATCTTCATACCATTGCCCATGTTTATTTCTCTATAGATAGACCTCTTTTCTTCCTTTTTAAATTATATTATACTCATCCTTCAAGGTGCAATTCAAGTATAATGCAGTGAAAAGAAAATAGGTTTGGGGTGAGGGCAAACCTGTATTTGAATTCTGGCTCCACTTCTTATGAGCTAGCATAACCTGGGACAAGTTTCTTAGCCTCTTCTCTGAGTCTCTGTTCCTTCATCCATCAAATGGGGATCATAACCCCAATTTCATAGGATGATTGCAAGGTTAAATTGAAGGGGAAAGTTTATAAAGCATCTAGCCCAGTATCTAGCATATATTAGGTGTTCCATAATTGTTAATTTCCCTCCATGAAATCTTACACAATCATCTCAGTCCATAGTTGCCTCTGTCCTCTGAATTACTAAAGCAAATTCTGCCAGTGCATTCAAGAGATAGCTTGCAATGGCTCCTAGGTTCCATAGGGCATAAAATCATCACTCAGAGCATGGTATCCTATTAGAAGAATGTTGACTAAACATAAAAAGTAAAAATAATAGAAGCTAATGTTCATTGGAAACATACTATGCTCCAAACACTGTGCCAGGACTTTGCATGCATTGTCTCATATCATTTTCACACCACCACTATGAAGTAGGGGTTATTCCTCTTCTCATTTTACACATGAGGAAACTGATGCTGGAAGAGGTAGAATAATCTGCTTAAGGTCACACAGTCACTAAGAGCAGTCAGGTTTCCAGAGGCCACTCCTTGAGCAAGTTCACTCTTTGGATTTTGCTACCTGGGAAAGTTTATGGTCATCTAAAGGTTTCCCAGATGATTCACCAACATGTTAACTGGTCCTAGCACCGATCCCTGGGACACACCACTATTCATGCTTCTCCAGAAAAGTTCCCACTTATTTGTACTTGTGCTTTTCTGCCTATAAGCCATTTCCCTTCCATTTCAAAGTACTGCTCCACAATTCCATGGTGACTTAACTTTTTAAAACAATGTTTGGTGTGGGACCTTGTCAAGGGCCTTTTCAAAATCTAAATAGATTACAGCCATGGTTTTCCTTTGTTCACATGCACATTTATCCTCTCAAAGAATTCTAGTCAATTTGTTAGACATGATTAACCCTAAGTGCTTTGAAAATTATAAAACAGTATGCAAATGGTTGTTAATTTAATTTACAGGAAAAATGATGCCTCGCCCCCAATATATTACACTTGCCTAACATTTTCAATGATCCTACCAGCCTAAAGTTCTTTAGGTTCCCCTTTAAAGTAATTCTCATGGAGAGAAGACTCATTGCCAATCTGCCAGGCTCATGGCACAATAGCTGTTTGGAACAGGCTGTATGATTGGTCAGCTGTTACATAATTTTACCTATCGTTTGAGTAGATACCATCTAATCCTGGTGATTCATCAACATCCATTTATTTAGTCAATTATACTTGGAACACCATGCACATTTACCACAATTTCATTTAATACTACAGATTACCTCCCCCAAGAGACAACTTGGGGATAAGTATGTTCAGATTCTCTTGTATCTCCCTTTTGTCCCTGAACAGACCTCTTGCACCACGACCAGCAAGTGATCCTGCTGGCTGGTTTCCCTGGCTCACTTCTTCTCTTCTTTGATGTACTGGATGAAGTTTAGGGCACTCAGGTTCTACTACTGGCTTTGCTTCTAACTCCCATGTGTCCTAAGGCAAGCCCCCTCCACTTTTTAGATGTCAGTTTCTCCATTTGTAAAATAGAGAGAATGCCCAGACAATTCTTGCAGGGCATTCTAGTGCCAGCAATCTGTGATTATGTTCATTTCTTTGGCTTTGATCCCTGGCAAGGTGCTTATCAGAGTCTTTTGGGGACATCTTCTTTTGAGTTTTCATATGATCTTGTAGTTCTCTGTTCTCTTCTCCTGAGCTATATTTTCACTTAGAAAAGATCTCATTTTCTCGACTGTAACCCTTTTGACTTTTCCAATCCATCAAACCAGGCTTCTCACCAAGGGCTGCTCATACCTGGTCCTCAGCACACTTGTGCATCAGGATGGTAATAAGAAGTTTTTAGTAGATTTCAAGCTTTCTAGAGGTATATTCATTTATAAAACTCTTCATCCCAAAGTTCCGTAAGTGTTCTTTTTTTTCCCACAATTCTTATTTCTAAATTTGACATCAAATTCTTAGGGTCTTCCCCTTCTTTCTGATTATTGAATTTAATTGTTGCTGAGATGACCATTACACGATGTCTTACTCATGGTTACATCTTCACTTGTTCCTTTCACTTCTCAGAATCAAGGGTAATATATTGACCTTTTGGTGGGTGTCTTAGTCCATTTGTGCTGCTGTAACAAAATAGCTTAGTTTGGGTAATTTATAAAGAACAGATATATATTTCTCATAGTTGAGAAGTGGCTAGGAAGTCGAAGATCAAGGTGCTGGCATTTGGTGTCTGGTGAATGCCTCACATGGCAAAAGGAGTGAATGCTGTGTCCTCACTTGGTAGAAGAGATGGAAAGGCAAGAAACAGCCTACCTAGTTCTCTCTGGCTCTTTTATAAGGGACTAATCCCTTCGTTGAGGGTTCTGCCTCCTAAAGGTGCCACCTTTTAATATTGTTGCATTGGGGATTAAATTTCAGCATGAATTTTGGAGGGGACACAAACATTCAAACCATAGCAGTAGGTTACTTCACCTCTCTCAGCCTGCTTCCACATCTAAAAAAAATGGAGATAATAATAGTTCCTATTTCATAGGGTTGTGGGGGTTAAATAAAATAATACATGCAAAGCATTTGGCACAGTGGTTGGCACCTAGTGAGCACTCAAAAACTATTATCTACTATTAAAGCTACTGTTCTGTTGCTGCTAACCTATGAGAGCTCAAAAAGCCTGGAGACATAGATTAGAATTGTCTTGGGTTTTTGTTTGTTTGTTCATTTGTTTAAGATTCATGAAAAGCAATTAAAACTAGGTAACCAACTTTCAGCAATATCACCTTAACCCTTACTATTACAAATTGGAACCATGGACCAGCAACATTTGTATCCTCTGGGAGCTTGTTAGAAATGCAGAATCTCAGGTCCCACCTCAAGACCTACTGAGTCAGAAGGCAATGTTAACAAGATCCCTAGGTGATTTGTTTGCAGCCCTTACTACCTTCTAATTGAGCACTTGTGGCTTTTAGGTTTAATACTTCATGCATTTAAGAAGCCACTAAACTGCCCACCAGTGAGCTAAGTATTCTATTATAGGAAGTATTAATATAAGAGACCTTCAAGGCCCAGTCAATCATCCATGTGATTGATTAGGACATTTGGAGTGTAGTCCTAGATGTAGGACCTTGAGCAAGTTATATAGCTGCTCTGAGCCTCAGTTTCCCCAGCTGTAAAATGGGAAATCATCCTTGCTTTGCCCACTTCAATGAGTTTTTGTGAAAATCAAACATGATAATAAGTATGAAAGTACTTTTTAACCTGCTAAGCTCTGTAAATATTTAAAACAATCAGAAGATTTTTGTTATAATTCCAAAATCTCTGGAAACTCTATAGCTTTCTCTCCATCTCTAGTTCATGTATTTTCTGCAAAGATTGGATTTGGCCCATGAGTCTGAGCACTCATGTACCGACTCCCCTCCAAAAACAGATCATGATCCATGATGGACCTGGTGCAATAAGCTCTTTCTTTGCTGAGCAGCCATCAGCAGTGTTCCTAGTTAATGGCCTTCTCAAACCTCTTATTGTAAGCTGTTTGGGAAGCTGGTTACTCCCAGTTCTTTAGCTGGAGCTGATCCCTGAGAAGCTTTCCAAGCTCTGGCCAGGAGTCCCTGGCTAATAAGCAATGACTAAGCATCTTAAGCATCTGCCTCCCTCCACCAAGTCTCCACTCTTACCCACACAGAAACACACATGCAAGCACACAAACACACACGCAAGCACACAAACACACACACACACATACACTCTGCTGTTGGAAACACAGTTGGAACACACACAAAGCAACTCCCAAAAAGAAACACCCATCTTGGAGATACCTGTGTTACCATTTCCCCACCCCTTGTCCTCCCTGGACCTGTTCTTGCTCCAGCTTACACTACTCTGTGAGTACAGCCAGGACATTCTGGTGAACCTAATGCCCTTTTAACTGTAAATCTCAGGAAAAAAAAGATAAGCTTGTCTCAAGCTGGGCTAAGGACAGGGCAAAACGATCATGGGTACTGCAAAAGCCTATTCCTTTGAGTGAGCAAAGTGGAGACAGACTATAGAAGATAAAGCATTCCTTGTTGCTACATGAGAGTAATAGGAGCCTGAGCTCGTTGGTGGTGGACTGGGGAGTAGAGTTCATGAAACATGTCTTGGGCTTAGGGCTTAAACCAACATTAAAAGCAAATGGCTGATTTTTGCCCATGGTAAACAGATAGTTCTTATGAAAATGCTTGCCCTCAAGAAACTTTCAGTCTCTTGGATGTCAATGTGGGGACTGCAAAGAGAGAACCTGCCACTTGTTCCTTGGCTGGGGGTGACTGGTCCCTTTTGCCATTCTTCTGCATTATCTCCAAGTGCTATGGGGGAGAGCAGTAGTCTGCCCCCGACTGGTCACCTATTCCCAGCAGCGCTGTAGAGGAAGCCATTAAGATTTTATAACTGTGAGCCACATGAATCTCTGTGCCCCCTCTACAGTTACTTTACAATCTCAAGGCAAAATAATGATAACTTCCAAAAAAAAAAAAACCATTAGGAAATATTTTTTAAAAGCAATGATTTTTATTATTTTATTTATTTTTTTTTTTTACTGGATCAAGTGCAACCTTACTCCTAACAAGCCTATGCACACAGGAGAAAAGAAGCACACTTTAGTGGCTTAATGGTTCTTCCAAAGTGTCAAGTCAAACCTTCATAAATGTGGACTGGTAGTCACTTTGTATTAATAAATTCATTAATGACTTGGTCTGGTGAAAAGGATAAAAGCAATTGAGGAACTATATGATAGGCTTTTTTTGTGGGTGATATCTGCAAACTATTTACGATTTGGAACAAATCGTGATGCCTACTGAAAAATGAGTAGAAAGCTTGTAGGGGGAATGAAATGTCCTGAGGATTTTTTATAAGAAAGTTGTTGAGTCCTGTGCAGAGCTCAAAATACATTAGATACAGTAATGTATCTATTTATCGTGCTCTGGTGTTAAAGTCCAGGAAGAAATTAGAGCAAGTTTCCCAAAATGTGTTCTATAGTTTAAACAACCCAATTCTACTTCCATTGAACTCTCTAGAAACCCACCATTCAGATCTTTGAGCACTTAAGTTGCAGGTTGCTTCCTACTAAATAATCTATTCCTGGAACTCTCAGGCAAGATCTTGTAGTGACTCCCTCCAAATTTATTTCTTGGGATATCAGTCCTTCAAGCATGTGACCTCAGTGCAAGGGGACCCCATGTCTTCCACTGGAAGTAGATCTCATTTATTGGGCAAATGGGACAACCTCTTACCCTTAGACTGCTGAAGCTTCAGACATAAAGAAAAGGGTATTACATCTACAGAGTCTAACAAACTGGGTCCCAATTCTGTCTCTGGTATTTCCCAATGTTTGTAGCCTTGGACAAAGTCACTCAGCTCCTCTGAGCCTCAGTTTCCTCATTTGCAAAAATGGTGATGAAATATTTCCTAACCTGCCTGCCTTACAAGTAGTTGAATGAAGCACATGTAATAATGAATTTAAATATACATTAAAAACTGTAAAGCGCATGCCCATTTATAGTAATACTATTATTGTTTAGTACCACTGGGCTGTAACTTAGTTTAGTTTTATTCACCAAAAGCCTTTAGCTTAAATTACAAAGTCCCAAATATTCTAGCCCAAAATTTTCATTATAAATGTGCTACTCTTATACATGGTTAGTAGGAATGTAAACTAGTACAGCCACTGTGGAGAGCAGTATGGAGGTTCCTCAAAAATTGCAGATAGAACCATATAATCCAGCATTCCAACTACTGGACATTCAAAGGAAAGGAAATCAATATAGCAAAGAGACATCTGCACCCCCATGTATACTGCAGCACTAATCACAATAGCCAAGATATGGAATCAACCTAAATGTCCATCAACAGATGGATAAAGAAAATGCGGTATATATACACATTGAAATATTATTCTGCCATAAAAAAGAATGAAATCTCATCATTTGTGACATGAATAGAACTGGAGGACATTATGTTAAGTGAAATAAGCCAGGAATAGAAAGTTACGTATCACATATTCTCACTCATATGTAGTAGCTATAAAAAGTTGATCTCATAGAAGTAAAAAGCACAGAAAATACTAGAGACTGGGAAAGGTAGGGGGAAGTGGGAGATAGAGAGAATTTGTTAAAGGATACAAAATTACAGCAAGGTGGAAAGAATAAGTTCTAGTATTCTATACCTCTATAGGATGACTACAGTTAACAATAATATATTTTCACTGGCTTGGTTCAGTGCCTCAGACCCATAAATCCCAGCACTTTGGGAGGCCAAGGCAGGAGGATCACTTGAGGCCAGGAATTCAAGACCAGCTGGGGCAGCATAGTGAAATGCCATCTCTAAAAAAAAAAGAAAGAAAGAAAGAAAGAAAGAAAGAAAGAAAGAAAGAAAGAAAGAAAGAAAGAAAGAAAGAAAAAAAAAAGAAAAGAAAATGAAAGAAAGGAAAATTAGCTGAGTGTGGTGGCATGAGCCTGTAGTCCCAACTACTCAGGAGGTTGAGGCGTAAGGATCGTTTGAGCCCAGAAGTTTGAGGTTGCAGTGAGGTGTGGTGATGTCACTACACTCCAGCGTGGGTGACAGAGTAAGGCCTTGTTTCTAAAAAAAAAAAAGGGAAAAAATATATTTTCAAATAGCTAGAAAGAGAATATTAAATGTTCCCAACCCAAAGAAATGATAAATGTTTGAGATGATGGATATGCTAATTAACCTCATCTGATCACTGTACATTATACATATGGAAACATCACTATATACCCTATAAATATGTATAATTATTATATGTCAATTAAAAAAGAAAAGAAGGGAGTTTTGAAAAAAATAATAAACGTGCTCCCTCCTCTCCATCCCCAAAAGTGGTGATTTCAATTACTCATTAACTTGTTTTTAGCCCAGGGTGGTTTGAAGTGAGAAGGTATTTAAACAATGACAAATATGTCTGCCAAGTTGTGTAAATAACCACATAGTCACAACAGTAGTAACCACCTACATCTTGAAAGAATCACAGCTAGTTATGTTTTGTTTTCTTTGGTGGTAGTGGAGTGCTGAGGGCAAGGGTGAACAACGAGTTGGGGAGGGTCAAGAAAGGGCCCCTGATTCTTTCCATTCTATCTTGCTCTGAGCTACAAGCAATGTCCTTTCATGTCTTGATCTTTTCTTTTAGAGATCAAATGCCATAAGGAAGCTGAAAGACGCAAAGCTCACTACAATAGCACTTTTCACACAGATACAAACCAGGTGGTTCTTGCTAATCGATTGACAGCACAGCCAATCCCAGCTCATCCCAGAGCTTTGTGCAGCTCCGAAGGGCTCACAGAGGGGGACTTAGATGCGAGCGTTAGCAGTGACATAACCTGCAATTGACTAAGTGTACCAAGAAAGGGGCCTTCCTCATGCCTTAGTGTTGACTAGGGAATTACTACAGGCAAGCTGGTGATAGATGAGAGTAAGAAATGGTAAAAACTTTCCATACTTTCCATAAAGTTACCATAACTTGAGACACCTTAAGGAGCTTGTTTCTTATTGTTTGGGAGGAGATAGTGTGAGGTTTGCTTTCCAAGCTCTGCTGCCCTGTGATACTTTCCTGTCTGAGCCATTAAGCTATGAGGCTTTTATTAGTGGTAATGCTATAAGAGTTATACTTGCTGGTCGACCTTACACATAATTCTCTATGAATTGGGCATTAGGGACAATGTGAGCCATTTGGGCCATTGTATTATATTTTGTAATCTATCTTCAAATTAAGAGGAGACTGTTGAATGGATAAATTTGGCTAAACGGTGCAATTGATTTGCTCTGGATAGAATCCATGCCGGCCAATTTAGTGACAGCCTCAACTAAAATGTGGTAATCTAGTAGAGTATGCATAGAAAGGAAAGGGATGGAGAGGTTCAATGCTTAGCTGGTGAAAATCCAGCAGGAAGGTGGCAAGCCCAAAGCCACTAGCCACGCTGCCAAGAAGAAGAGAAGCATCCTTGCAGAATAATATCCCAAGGTATCTGGAAAAGCAGGCTTACATGCCATCAAATAAGAAGTTCTCCCCTACAAGAAGAAATATCATAGCAGACAGAAAGATGAAGATGTGTAATTAAACCTGTGCCGTGGTCCAAAGTTTCCCTGATAAACAGTGATCTCTTAGGGGAGCCGAATTAGAGGAGTCCAGTGTAACAAGGAATTGTAAGCCTGCAGAGCAAGAGAGAAGCTGAAAATATCCGATGTGGACAGTCCTAGTAGCTGCAGGTGGAGATCAGAAATGAAGCCAGGGCTGAGGTCCTGCTCTGAGAGAAGAGAGTCAGAGCAATCAGATGCCTTGCAATGACTGATCTTCCATAATGCCCAAAGCTGCACATGCAATATCAGGTCTCTCCCATTTAGACAGCGCTGTCCTCTAGCTTTTGCTAAGGAACAGAGATGCAGCCATCACCTCTCTTCTTTCCTTTATTTGTCTGTGTCATGTTTAAGAAGATTTCCCATTCAAATTGCTAGGAACAAAGTTCCTGGCAAATTTTTGTGTGGTTAGTTTTTCTGAAAAGAAACCTTGTTATAGAGCTTGCCTATGTACACACCTGGCTAAGAGATGTTTAATGATCCAGCAAAATGATCCCTAACACTTATGGTTCCTATCATTTCCAAATATAGTTGCTGATTTTTAAAAACTGCCTTCCGTCTTTTTTTTTTTTTTTTTTTTGACAATCCTAATGTGAATGGTTGATGGTAAATAAGCCTGTAAGGTGAGAGCGGGAGCATCAGCACAAAGAGAATCTCTTAATTTGTAGCTCATTGATGGATTGAAGTGGTAATATAATACCAAGTAAATAAAAATGGAGTAGAGGCTATTCTACAAAGTGTAGTGTCTGAGGACGGTCTATGTTAGAGCAGGGGGAAATCTCATTAGCACCTTCAGGATGAGTTTCAGGGTAAAGTGGTTTCTCCCAACTAACAGTGAGCTCCTGGGAGGGTCAAAAGCAAGTTCTTTTCATCCTATATACATTTCTCAGGTCTCAGTCACCAACTTCTGCTTCTGTCCCCCCTTCCCAGTAACTGTCACTTAGTAGGTGCTAAATAGAGTTCAGTTATCCATGTGCAATATTTACTTTTCACATTTGCTTCTTTTCATTCCATGTTTGTTACAGTAACAGTGTGCTTCACCCTCACTACTTCTTAAACTAGTTTCCTCAAAGTACCTTTCAACTTCTAGCAGCTAAAATTGTGAGATCTCAGATCTCTTTTAGCAATGAGATCTGAGATCCCTGTTCCAGTCAACACAGGAGTAGGGGCTCAGTTGAGTCAGGGAGGGCATGTTGTGTGAGACACCAGGTGTCTGTAGCCTAGACTGCATTTTGAAGAGAGGGAGACGGATGGGGAAGAATCTGCACACAGGGGTAGCAGGAGGACAGTGAAAAGAAGTACCAATGTTCAGTCTATGAGAGAGGAATATGACAGAAGAATTAGGGAGATGTGACTGTTGTCTTCTAATAGAGGTCTTGCATATGGAAGAGGAGGCTAGATCTGGAGCCAATGAATGAAATTTATAAGGAGATATACTTTGACAGAAGGGTGAACTTTCTATCTCTTTGAGCTATTCCTCGGTGGAATAGATTGCTCTAAGAAAGAGCATCCTGACTCTAGAGGTATTTGACTAGAGATCAAATAATCATATATAAGAAAGATTGGCTGTATGAGGGTGGAATGTCAGAGAATGGATAGATACCTACATCATGGGCTCTTGACTTTCAAGGTCCTGAATAGTTCAGAGGGGCTAATGATTTTAAGGTACAAACATGTAAATAGAGCCAAAAGAAACAAGATGATGGAGCAAACCAATGAAGCAATTTTTTAGGCTGGGGAAAGGAAAGAGGAGTGGAGAAGAGAATCTCTCTGGCTGTTTGTATATGAGCACATGTCACCAATTATGACTTTCTGTAACTATTTTCCTAAGCAAACAGATCCTTAGGAGTGGCAGAGACTTTTCCAGAGAGCAATTCTTTTCAACATCTTCTGTCACTCACAGCCTCCAGATTTGTTTTGCTACTACAAGAATCCAGTTCTCATTTCTCCCCAATTATTTCCAGGCTTGTGGCCTTCCTGCCCTTGTGTTAGAAAAGCAAACCTAGGAAAGAGCCCCTTCCCCAGATAAAAGTAGTTAGTTCTAATGGCTGAATTGTCAATACCAAGGTTGTCCAGTTCACATTCATCTCCTGCCCCACTCTGTCGCTTCTGATTCTGGCTGCACAGACTAGGCCAGTGCATCTCAAGGTGTCGGTAGTAAAGGACCTGGGATTATTTTGTTCCTCCCAAATTTGTTGTGAGCCAATACTTTTGCAGAATACAATAAAAATAAATTTCTAGAAAAAGGAAATGACAAAGCGGCCTATAAAATAAAAGCCACAATTTTTAATTATGAGATTCAACAGACCTAAGAAATCCCTGACAAATTGCTAGACAAGCTTTTGAGTGCTTACCTTTAATTTTTGTACTTATCTTCCTGCAAATTCGCAATAAATAGCAAAGCAGCAGACCACACTTTGAGTAGGGAGGTGTAGCCTGTTCTGTGCACCTCTCCCTTGTATCCCTCTTTACCTTGGATCCCATGGTAGAATACACCCAAAAGCAGTCTAAATGGGGTGAGGGCAGTGGTGGACTAGAGCTGGCTTGCTCTGGCTCACAAGACCAATTGTTAAATTTTCAGAATTTTTGTGAGCTGGTGTTAAGCACAGCCATTATTAAAAAATTAAATTATATAAATTTATGATGAAATAAATTCTTACTCAAAAACAAAGGTGACACTCAAACTCATTACATTCTAATTATTTTGTTATATTTACAATTATCTACTCTCTTACAGTTACATGTATATTGTGTTTGAGTGACAGACAATAACATATACTCTTGCAACTCTGTGTTCATTATCATCACATTGGTAGCTCAAAGTTGGCCATGATAGAAGTATTTACACCACAAAAATCAGTAAAATTTACAAATCGGGGCTTGACTTATTGTTTTGTTGATTGTCTAAACTTAAGAAAGTGATGAAAAATGTTAATAGCACATATTAAACTTAAAGTCATGTTGTCTCTGTAGCCATTTCATTGTGAATAGCAGAAAAAAATTGAAGAAATGTTTTTCCAGTATTCAAAAACTATTATCCAATGCGGCAAAGAAGTAGTTTCTGTCACTGATGGAGTGAACTTCCAACAGAGTATTATTTTACTTCTGTGTTGTATTAATGTATACCAGTATGTCAACCAGTATTCTTATAGGAACTACACTTGTTTGTCAGTCACAACCCTTGTTTGGCTTCAGCTATGAGAGTCTGGACAAAAATTGATGATAGCATTCTGTGAGAACCAATTGGCTATATGGAATTTATAATAAAGACTACTGTATATTTTTCATATGTAAATTTTAAGGTGCTACATATTCTTTATTCCAAAACACAGTTTTTAATAACCTGGCATGCATACTTCTTTTTTTGAGAGCCAGTTGTTGAACATTTACCACCACACCACTGGGTAAGAAGGTAATTTGAAGGATTTATTTTCCTTCCTTTATCCTTAAAGGTTCTAGGCTTAAATAAATAGCTCTTTTTACCATGAGTGAGAGAAAATTTCTGTCTTCCAAAGTTATGCTAGCAAATTAAAGAACCCCTCATTTTCAGTGACTCTGACTTCTAGGAATCCTAGACTTGGAAACTTCCTTAACTCGGAAGCTGTTAACCAAATCTATAAACTTTTTTTTTTTTCTCAAAACTCCTTATTCCCTGTTGAGGTTGGTGGGCTCTTTCTGAAATCTCTCTGCTAACCAATGGAAATCTCATCGTCCCATTCCAAACCGGGATGGTAGTCTTATAGGCCAGCTCACTGGGGCACCCAGGCAAGGACAACTTTCATAGTTCAGCCTTCCTATATCAGATGGCATTAAGACAAATGAATACCGCATGCTGATATTAGCCTGGATTTCATAGAGTTAGAGTGGAACTCCTAATATCAGGTTGCATTTTGTTGGCTTGGTAATCATTTTTTTAACCACCGACCATATGGGCAGAGGTTGGAAGGAAAGCTAAATTTGGAACACACCCCCACTCTCCTGTTCAACATTTCTTTTTTATTTGTGCAGGGAGGCAACATATTACTCATGCTCATATACAGCACCAACTGCTAGAGGACTAAGAAATGAGATTCTCCCAAAATGTGGTTGGATCCCTGGAGATTTTCTATACAATATACAGCAGTGCAGTAAGAATGTCTGCACTCTGCTTCTGCAGATGTCTGAACCTGTCTGTGATACACAGCATTAGAAGACGATATTGATAATGAAAAGAAACCAAGGGATTTCAGTTCTGTGGGTTCATAGGTTATTTGTCATTTTTAGTCCACCTCCAGAGATAGCACGTTTCTGCACTAATATCTGTTTCACTCAGACATTTTTGGAGCATGGAGCCATGAATGCCTTTCTCCATTTAGTTTTTACTGTTCTAGCTTTCCTTCTCCCCACACACCACTTCATATGGAACGAGAGTTGGAACAAGGAATATGGATATTTTGGGGAGGCAACAATAATGATTTGGGCAATGTCTGTGGAAATCATGCACATTTCAGTTCTAGGGCTTTCTAAACCTGAATAGACAAGTCATACTTAAGCCTAAAACAGCATTTTTAGTGCCTCCAAGGGATTTAGAATCAGGTTCAGCTTAAGGAAAGAAAATTAGTCTGCCTTCCTTCAAGAAGAGATTGTAGTCTTCCCACCACTAGCCAGCTTGAAGTCATAAGGGCATTGTCCTTGCTGTCCCTAAATTCCAGGCATGAATGAGGAGTAATGAAGCCAAATTCCTTAGCCCAGCCTTTCCTAATATGGCCCCAACCTACTTCTCCAATCTTGTCTGTCACTAACCCCTATCCTATCCTGTGTTCCAACTACCTTGAAGTTTTCACTGCTGCCAAACTTGCTGTTCTGTTCTTTTAGGCCTGCCTGGGCCTTTGCAAAATCCTGTATTTGTAATATACATAAAGCACTTAGCCCAGTGCCTGTGCCTTGGTAGGTTCCAATAAATGGTAGAATATTTATAATATTCTATACATGTTGATTCCTTAGCCCATAATTGTTTCTCCTTTGCTACTTTTAAAACTCAGTTCCCATGCATCCTCTTCCTCAGGGAAACCTCACCCTAGGCAGAATGCTCTGCTAATACCCATTCTAACATTTATCAAGATGATAGATAATTCCCAGTGCCTGGCACCTAATTGGTGCTCAATAAATGTTTGCTGCATGGTCCTGCCCATACAAAATGAATAAGCACATTATACCTGCCCATATAAGCTCCTAGTCTGGATGGGGGTGGGAGGAGAGAGGGACAACGGGAGGGGGACAATCACCTAACTAGATAATTATAATGTAATGTAGTTAAAATACTGATTGCAATATACAGAGGGAGTTGTCAGAACACAAAGGAAAAGCTTCAAATCCAGACTTGGGTGGTCAGAAACTGAATTGGGTCTGAAACAATGCGTAGGAGTCAGGTGGAAAGGAGAGAAAATTGCAGGCTGATAGGATAGTATGAGCAAAGACATGGAGACTGAGAAAGAGCACAATAGTTCTGGAAATGATATTCACTTTGGTGTGGCTAGAGCAGAGAGAGGTAAGATGTGAAGCTGGAAGATTTGTTAGGGGTCAAATCATGAGGACCTTCTCTGCCTTGTTAAAGAGCTTAGCCTTGATCCTATAGCAGGGTCTATAAATTCACAACATATGGGCCATCAGCTTCCCCAACCCCCATCCCTCTCCATGGCAGACATTGATAATCAATCACAGAACCCCATTCCACTGAGCCCAGATGTGTCCTCCTAATCCTTCTCAACATAGCACTGCAGGGAAACACTACCAAGAGATTGAAGGTGACACTCTGGTTTGCTGGTGAAAGGTTTTAAGTGTGTGTGTACTTGGGAGTTGGGGCGGGTGAGAGAGTACAAGTGATGGGAGAACTCTGACATGGTCAAAATTGCATTTTAGAAAGCTCTCCCTCAGGGAGTGGATGAAGATGAAGATTTAAGAAGAAGAATCAATAAGACCCAACTGTTTAGATGTGGCAGAGAGAGGAAGAAAGAGTAATCCAGGCATAATAACAATAGCTCACATTTTTTGAGTGCTTACTATGTGTCAGGCATTGTTGTAAGCATTGTATGTAGATCCTCCCAACAACCCTGTGGTGTGGGTACTACTATTATTTCTGTTTTGCAGATGAAGAAACTGCACAGATAGGTATAGACTATTGAAGAGTTGACACAATCAAGGGCATTAAGGCAGAATGTTAGAGCAAGAAAAGCTGAAAACCCATCACTGAATCACTTGGATAAATATGAATAGAGCCAACCAGGTCGCTAGGCACCCATACTAGGGTTTATCAGTTCATCTTTGGTGTTTTGGAAACCAGAGGATTTATCGTTCTTGGAAGAGGCCCTCTTCATTATGTGTAAATCTATCCTGCTTTCACCACATCTGTTACGATGTCCTCATAGGGACAAAAATCAGTAGGAATATGAATTAAATCAAGCCTGTCCAAATTATGACCTAAATGATTTCCAAATGAATCTTCAAATATAAAATACATCTAGCATTCTTAAGATTAAAAAGGAGATGGGTTAGGGGCGAGATAACTTTCCAGGACCCCCAAAAGCACCCCATTTGACCAAAGCTATGATAAAAACATGTCCACCCCTTCCCCCCACCAAAAAACAAAAATTAAAAGGGAAACACTAGGAAGAGAATCCATCATATTAAATTGTGCTGTTTTTTTCTAATGATTAGCCTTTTATTATTTCAATAATTAGGCTATATACATCTGTGATTATGTCTGTGTGTGTAAATGTATACATTCCATTTATTTAATAACTTCATACTTTCCAAAGCACTTTCTCATGACCTGTTTGAGTGTTACAGGAGCTCAATTACATTGAGGAACAGCCTAGTTCAATGGCTAATAGATGTGTGGCCATTTTCATCTTCGCTTCATGCTGTCTGGGCTGTGTCAGTATTACAGTGGCACTACCAAGAGTCAGGCACCTTAGCTAGGAGGGGACGAATGTCCATGCCCTGTGGCTTGAGCATGTGGCTCAGCATTGGAGTCAAGGTAAGCTGAGGACTGAGCTGTCTGGGTTTTCAGACCTGTAGGCCAGGTGTTCTATTAACCCTAAATTCAGATCATGAGACCATGAATTTACTAATGATCCCACAGTGCCCTCTGGAACAGCTATAAATGAACTACCAATGTGCAATTTTTGCCTAAACATGCCATTTTCAAGACCACCGCTTTACCTTTGCTCAGGCCATTACATCTGCCTGTGATGCTCTCAGTTCTCCTGTCGTAAAGCTTCCCAATACTTCAAGACCCACCTCCCTGACATCTCTTTCTTTTCTGAAACTCTTATCTATACCATTGTGTGCATAATAACAACCACCAACTAACAGGTTCTGATTTACTAATAACTTTCAAATTTATCATCTGATTAAATCTTCATTACAATCCTGTAAGGTAGGCTTGAAAATTAGCTCTCATAGAGGAAAAGTCTGAGGCTCAGAGAGTTAAATGACTTTCCCAAGGTCAATGTATAATAAGAGCTAGAATTAGAGCCTAGATCTTTCTGATGTCAAATTCATTTCCATAACCACCATGCTGATAAATATTTGTTGATGATGACAACAGTTATCTTGTGTTAGTAAATAGCCCTTGACTTTTCCCAAGGAGTTGATGCTCAGAATCATAACAGCCTCAGCAAGAGGAATTCAGAGCCTCTCCAGCCTTTTGGGGTTAGGTGGTATAGGGAGGTGCTGAAAGCACAATTGCTCAGCCCAGTTGGGTTGGGCTACTCTGGATTCCCAGAAGAAATTTCTCCCTCTATTTATATACATTCTCCATATCTTTCTCACAAATCGTAGTTTCTCTGGGTGCCTGAGCCTGGGCCCAAAGAGGAGGGACTGAAGAGCACATGGTGTTCAAGTAACTCACTATACGTGCTTGGGAGATCTGGGTCCACTCCTCTGAGTTTCACTTGAGAGCTACAATTATTGATCCACAGTACACTAGTGGGCTCCATTACCAGATGGCCTAAATACATCCTAGACTAGCATTTGCTTGGGCAGAAGTTGGTTTGGACAGCTTATTCTGAAGGTAGCTTCGGAAACTTGCATAATCTTGGTGTTGGGAGGCTGAGCAGACAGCCAGGCTAAAGGCCCCATGTGCTGTTCTTGGGCCCAATGTCCCAGCTGAAATAATGCATTTAGAATTATTCATTATCCCTTCAGCTCAGCTCTAAATTTTAAAATGCATACTCATAAGAAAGCATTAACTCGTGGCTTTTAGTAGGTCTTTGGTATGTTAGAGAATTGCATGTTATAGAGATTCATAATGAACATGGGAATGAATCTCATTCCGGCTATAATAATAATAATAAGCTTTGCTCAGTGGCAGTATCATAGACAAAGAGGTTTATCCAAGGTACAATTATTACTAATTGAAATAATAATAATAGTCAGAAACATAATAGCACTTACTGCTAATTGTTTTCTCCATGCTGACAGTGACCTAAATGAGTATTCGCACATTTAATCTCTACAACACCTTATGAAATGGTGGTAATATAACCCCCATTTTACAAATGAGGGAAAGGAGGCTCAGAGAGATTAAGTAGATGGCTCAAGGTCACACAACTGATAAATGGTTGAGCCAAGATTCAAACCCATGCCTTTTTGGCTCCAAAGGCCATGAAACTATTGATATTAGCCTCTGCTCTGCCACGTCCCTTTCTGCTGCTTCATGGTACTCCTGTCTGTGCCACGTAAGCCTTCAGCTGGCACCCCGCTGAGACCCCTGGGAAGTGCTGCAGCCAGTGTTGAGGTGAACAAAAGAGTAATGACCAGCATACAGCAGAAAGAGCCTAAAATGGGTCATTCTAACCATGCTATTGTGCTCCACTGGCCAACCCTTGAGCCTCATTACATTTGATTCTCCCAGCAAAGACAGAAGAGATAAATAAGAATGCAGATGGAGTGTGTGGGGTGTGATATAACTAAATTCATTTGGTCTTCTGGGACTTTTGTAAAAATATAAACAGATCTGGTCTAGTTAAATACTCATCTTCTCCTTAGGCCCAGACAGACATACTCACATAATTTCACAGTCAGCTTTGCTGGCAAGCCAACGATTGGAGATGTTCCATAAAGAAATGTCGGCTTTTAAAATCTACAACCTTAGCTGAAAAATATAATTTTGTTCATAAAGATGTCTAGTAAGAACTAACAAGCAGGACTGAAATAACTTCAAACATAACCAGTGGTTATCTTTGGTCACTATGATGTGACCATGGAGAATGTATAATCTCCCCTTTATACCAAATGTTGCTTTATTAATATTGCTCGCTGTGGAATCTCATTGTAAATGTGGATTGGTAAACTGGTCTCTTTTCTTTTTAGCAACAGCTTTATTGAGATATGATTCACATAGCCATACAATTCAACCATTGTGAAGTGTAGAATTCCGTGGTTTTCAGTATATTCACGGCATTGTGCAACGATCACCACAACCAATTTTAGAACGTGTGCATCTCCCCAGAAAAAGCCCTTTACCCCTGAGCCATTACTCTCTCCAACCCTCCCAACTTCCCCAACTCTGCTTCTATGGATTTGCCTATTCTTGAAATTTCATATAAATGGAATCATACTATATGTGGTCCTTTGTGACTGACTTCTTTGATTCAGCATAATATTTTCAAAATCCATCCATGTTAAGTATATATTCATAGTTCACTTCTCTTTTTTTTGCTGAATAATGTTCTATTGTATAACTACATCACATTTTACCTAACCAGTCATCAGCTGATGGAAATTTGTGTTGCTCCCACTTTTTGGCTACTATAAATAAGGCTGCTATGAACAAGATTCTGTGTGGACATATGTTTTCGTTGCTATTGGATATATAACTAGGAGTGGAATTTCTGGGTCATATGGTAACTCTATCATTGATATTTTGAGAACTTCCAGACTGTTTTTCAAAGTGGCTATACCATTTTACATTATCACCAGCAGTGTATGTGGTTTCCAATTTCTCCATATCTTCACCAACACTTGTCTTTTTGATTATAACCATCCTAGTCAGTGTAACATGGTATCACCTTGTGGTTTGGATTTGTATTTCCCTGATGACTAATGATGTAGAGCATCATTTTATATGCTTATTGACCATTTGTGTATCTTCTTTGGAGAAATGTCTATTAAGATTCTTTGCCCATTTTGAATTGTGTTATTTGTCTTTTTAGTGTTGAATTATTAGTGTTCTTTATATGTTCTAGATACAAGACCCTTATCAGATATATGACTTGCAAATACATTATTCCATTCTGTGCTTTGTCTTTTCACTTTCTTGATGTTGTCTTTTAAAGCACAAAAGTTTTCAATTTTGAGTATGTCCAATTTATCTATTTTTTCTTTTGTTACTTGTGCTTTTGGTGTCATCTAAGAAACCATTCCCTAATATAAGGTCAAGAAGATTTACACCTGTGGCTTCTTCTAGAAGTTTTATAGTTTTGGTTCTTCCATTTAGGTCTTTCATCCATTTTAGTTAATTTTGTATATCATGTCAGGTAGGAGTCTAAATTCATTCTGCTGCATGTGGATATCCAGTTGTCCCACCACCATTTGTTAAAAATACTATTTTTTCTCCAATGAATGGTCTTTGTACCCTTGTCCCAAATCAATTGATTGCAAATATGAGCGTTTATTTCTATACTCTTAATTCTATTCTATTGATATATACTTATGCCAGTGCCACACTGTCTTGATTACTTTAAATATGTAGTAAGTTTTGAAATGGGGAAGTGTGAGTCTTCCAACTCTATTGCCCATTTTCAAGATTGTTTTGGCTTTTGTGGGTCTCTTGAATTTCCATATGAGTTTTAGAATCAGTATGCCAAATTCTGCAAATTGTAGATCACTTTGGGGATACTGACATCTTAACAACGTTAAGTCTTCCAATCCTTGAGCACCGGGTGTCTTTCCCTTTGTTTACATCTTATTTAATTTCTTTCAACAGTGTTTTGTAGTGTTTAGAGTATAGGTTTTGTACTTCTTTTGTTAAATTTATTTATATGTATTTTATTCTTTTTGATACTATTGTAAATGCAACCACTTTTCCTAATTTAATTTTCAGATAGTTCATTACAAGTCTATAGAAATACAATTGATTTTTGTATATTGATCTTGTATCCTGCTATCTTGTTGAACCCATTTATTAGTTCTAATAGTTTTTTGTGATTTCTTTAGAATTTTCTACATGCAGGATCATATTATCTGAAAATAAAGACAGTTTTACTCCTTCCTTTCCAATTTGGATTCCTCTTATTTATTTTTCTGGCCCTCATACACTGGCTAAAACATCTAGTACAAAGTTGAACAGAAGAGACAAGAACTGACATCTTTGACATGTTCTTTTACCTTTTTAATATTTTATTTTTAAATATTGTGGGTACATAATAGTTATAAATCTTTATAGGTACATGTAATGTTTTGATACAGGCATACAATGTGAATTAATCAAATCAGGGTAACTGGGGTAAAGAAATTGTGGTACATATACACAATGGAATATCATATAGCCACAAGAGGAATGAAATCCTTGTCTTGTTATTGATCTTAATGGGAAAGCTTTCATTCATTCACCCTTAAGTATGATGTTAGTTCTGGGGTTTTTGTAGATGCCATTTATTAGGCTGAGGGAGTTTCCTTCTATTCCTAGTTTGTTAAGGGTTTTCATCATGACAGGATGTTGAATTTTGTCAAATGCTTTTTCTGTATTTGTTCAGACAATCATGTAGGATTTTTTTCTTTGTTCTATTAATATGGTGTATTATGTCGTTCGTGTTTTGTATGTTAAACCAACCTTGCATTTCTGGGATAAATCCTACTTGGTCATGGTATATAATCCTTTATACATGTTGCTAGATTTGCTTTGTTCATATTTTGTTGAGGACTTTTGTGTTTATAACAGATATTATTCTGTAATTTTCTTTTCTTGTGATATCTTTGCCTGGCTTTGGTATCATGGTAATGCTAGCCTCATAGAGTAAGTTGAAAGTATTTCCTCCTCTTCTATCTTTGGGAAGGGTTGTGAATTCTTCTTTTAACATTTGATAGAATGAAGCCAACTGGGCCTGGGTTTTGTATATTCATATTTTCTATTTCTTCTTAAGTCAATTTTGGTTGTTTTTGTGTATTTCTAGGAAATTTGTCCATTTCATCTAGGTTATCTAATTTGTTGGTTTACATTTTCTCATAATATTCCATTATAATCCTTTTTATTTCTGTACATTTAGTTGTAATATCTCTCATTCCTGCTTTTAGTAATTTGGCTCTTCTTGTAATTTGATTTTGCTTATTTACTGTTGCTAAGGTCTGGTCAATTTTGTTAACCTTTTCAAAGAACCAACTTTTGGTTTTATTTATTTTCTCTATTGTTTTTCTGTTCTCTATTTTATTAATTTTACCTGTAATCTTTATGATTTTCTTCCTTTTGGTTGCTTTGGGTTTAATTTCCTTTTCTTTTTCCAATATCTTAAAGTGGAAGATTGGGTTATTGATTTGAAATCTTTCTTCTTGTTTAATGTAGATTATTATAGCTGTACATTTCCTTCTGAGCATTGTTTTTCCTGCATTCCATAAGTTTTGGTATGTTGTATCTTCATTTTCATTTATATTGAAGTATCTTCTAATTTTCCTTGTGACTTCTTTTTTGATCCATGTTTATGTATGTTTGTGTTGTGTAATTTCCACATATTAGTGAATTTCCCAAATAGTTTTCTATTATTGACTTCTAATTTTATTTCATTGTGATTGGAGAATATACTTGACATGATTTTCATCTTTCTAAATTTATTGAGGCTTGTTTTGTGATCTAGTATATAGTCTATATTGGAAAATGTTCCATGCATACTTGAGAAGAATGTAGATTCTACTGTAAACTGATTCATTTTATCTACATTAATATGAAGCTGTAAAGTACTTTTTCAGCTTCAACTTCATATTTTCAAACAAAATTCAGTAAATAATCTTTTCTCCGTGTCCTTCAGAAAAGAACATGTGATTCACAATTACCATGCAGATCTCAGGATTGAAAACATACCTACAGAAAGTTGTCTTCTTGCCATTCCAATTTCTCTGCAGTTTAGAACCATAGAGGCAGCACTTAATTATCCACAAGGAGATTTTTCACTTTGTGGCTTATCTGGAATAACCTACAGTTTTCAATCTTCCTGCCACCCCTCCCAAACCCAGGCCACTGATGTAAACCGACACAGAAAAGAGGGATATTTAAATATCAGAGCATGGCGGCTTGTTAGCCTGTTGCTGAAGCCATGGAGACCCAATAAGTAAAACAAAACAAAACAAAAACCAAAAAAAAAAAAAAAAAAAATCTGACTCACGTTCTTAGCCTCTTTGGTAACCTAATCAGATCAGCTTCAGATCAGCTATAGAAAATGATTATCAGGACAACTGAAAAAAGTAGTTAACCTAAATGCATAGGGCATGATGGCTGAGTGTAAGTGGTTAGCTAAAGTAAATAGTAAATGTGATGCTTAAGTTGTCTGTTGGCATCATTTATGGCATGCCATTTTTAAAAGCTGGCTATCTCTCAAAAAATAAGTTCTGGAACTAATTTCCTATTTTAAATGGTGTTCAATATTGCCTTTTTTTCAGGGATACCATTCTCACATGTAGATTTATAAGGTAATACAAATAAACATCAAAGAAATAAAAATATTATGATCAACCAAGATGTGGGTTTAAAGACAAAAAGAAAAAGTTTGATCTCTTTTCATGCTTCTAAATTCTCATGATACTTATGCCATACACATATGTATAAGTTTATAAAGCCATGCAATAATAAAATCACAAACTTTCACAGTAGATAGGTTTAAGATTGAAACACAGGAGAACCATTTCTCCTATGAGATTTTTTGAGTGTTTATATGAGTACTCTTAAAATTCAACCACAGAATATCCTGTCTCTGAGTAATAAAATTGGGTACACTGGCTACAGCAATATAAAGATGGCCAAGGACCAACATGGAATGGTGAATCACTTTAAGCATTTGGTCATGGGGCCAAAGACCAGGCTTTCAGACCTAGACTGTGTATCTAATTCTACTTCAGTAAATCAAGCTAGGGAAAGCAGTGAATCTCATGCCGAGAAAAGAAGGAAGCCTAAACTCAAAGGGGCCTAATTGTGCTGGGAGATTGGAGAATGGATGCCTTTAAGGGAATTCTTTTGTTCAACTCAGAATGAGTCATCCACAGATGTGCCCATTTCATCTCATATTTGCTAATACCTCTGTTTTAAAACGTTTTTTTCAATAGAAATTTGTTAAGGCTGATGTTTCTAGCGTAACCAAAATTTGTGTAATCTAGAAATAGCTTCCATCTGCTAATACTCATTATGCAGTATGGAAATTGCTCTTAAGAGCTTACTGTTTGTATCCATAGAGACACTACACGGATAGGTGCTTATGGGCACATGTGTCTCACATTTAACTGTAAAATAGATACCAACATCCATTCAAGCACGGAGTGATTTGAAATACAACATCTAATTTCCAAATGTTAGTTTTGCTCAGAAAAATATACAGCCTTTCCAGTTAGAGAAGAATTTATGGAATGATGCTTCAAGGCTATTGTAATTGAAGTTATATCTTTACTTCATTTAAAGCTCCCATGGACAGTAATGATGATAAACAGGGTTCACAGCAGTGGACACTCCTCTAAAGAAAGACAGCTCTTATCCACGGCTGCCAGGAACTGGGACCCTGGTTTCTGAATCAGTCACACATAGACCCCACCTTCAAACCTCAGTATCCCATAGTTGGTCCTGAAATCTTCCTGGTGTTTGGCTGCAGACAGAAAGAAGACAGGGGCATAGCAGCTTCTAAAGGATTGTGACTCCAAGATTGAAATCTCATCTGCAGTGGGCAACTGCTTTACGGTTGTTCATTCATTTCTTCATCTCTTATTCAGGTATTCGTGGCCCCCTGAAATTTCATCCTCATTGGACTTTTCAGTCTAATTTCTTGTTTCTTCTCACACAGTCCAGCCAAACTGTTTCCTGAGTATTTTACATTTTTCCATACCTCCATACCTCTGTATATGCCATTCTTTTTCTATCTAGGATACTTAAGTCTCTTCTTCCACTTACCCCCTCCTGTCAGTCTCCACATATCGAAACCTTCCCCATGCTTTCCAGCCCCAGTTTAAATGTTTCTTCCTCCATAAGGTCTTTCCTAATCCTAAAACACTCCTACCCAATCCAGAAGTGATCACTCTCTCCTCTAAACTTCCTCTATTTCTCTGTACCTAGTTGATATAGTGTAACACAGTAGATAAGAGCATAGCCACTTACAAACTGTGTGGCTTTGAGCAAGATTCTTCTCTGAATTTCAGACTCTAAATTTGTGAAATGGAGATAATGATGCCTGCCTCATAGGATTCTTGTAAGGATTAAATGAGATTATACATGCTAAGAGCCCACATAGTAGGTACTCTATCAATGGTAGCTGTCCTTGAGAATAGGGACCATGTCTTGTTCAACTTTGTACTCTCAGCACTTAGCGTTGTGTCCAGCCCAGGCCACCACTATGTGAATGTTTGTGAAGTTAATAGGCACTCCTTCTGTAATGGGAATATGGTGGCAGTGGTGGAGGGGTGCTTTCCAGCCACCTGGGATGGCATCCCTTGTGTCTGTCACTTGCCTTCCAACAGCTTCCTTGTCATCCTACAAAGGGAGCTGCCCTTTGTAGAGTGCAGCAGCTTTCTCGATTCCTAAATTGGGGATTAGATCAAGCAATGCAAATTGGGTGCTTGGTGCTTCATTCCAGCTCTCTGATTATCTGAGGATTTTGCTCTTCTGTATAGGGCCTGAAGTTCATCCTTTGCTAAGAACTGAATCCATTCAGAATTTTGCATTCTTAAGTTTTAAACCAACTTCAACTAGTTTGGTAGTTTGTCTATCCTTGGCCCATACGACTTCCTTTTTTTTTCAAAGTCTCTTTGAAAGGTTCCACAAATTTTTTGGTACATTCAAAAGATCATTAAATGTTTTATCTGTAAATAAATGAGAAATGCTTTGGTTTCTCCTGAAGTGCCCCTCTGGTAAAATTGAGAGGAAAACATGCGTTGTAATGGGCCTTAGTTTTTATTTGTTGGTTTTAGGCCTCTCTGCAATCTCCTTTTGGCAACTACGTGGAATATGTTGAGTTCCAAGATGACTTGCAGTTAAACTGTATTTCTATATTTCCTTAAGAAAAATACACCTAGGGAGAAGAAAAAAAAGTTTTTAGGGCCAAGAGACACTAATCAACAGATTTGACTACATTTTCAGGAGATAAGGTATGGATAAATTCAAATATGGATCAGGGAACTCATGTGGAAGAAAAGCAACCTACTAAAAGGGCTCTGCCATGGACCGTTGGTTTGCTTGCTAAGAAGGATATGAGTTTGGTCCTTCGCAGGCTAAATATGCAGCTCTTTACTGTTCTATCAGAATTGAAGGACACTGCTCAATGGGGTGTGATTTGACCACAGTGATAAGTTTAGCCATAATTTTTAATTTTGTGTGAGGCATTTAGTCTGTGTTGTTGTTTCTGTTTTGTTAAGGCCATGATGAGGTCCTCGTGGCTGAGATAAATTGGATGTGCAACACTATGCCAGTCACATGCACATCTTTCTCATCCCTGAGCACCCTGGGTTGGGGGGCAAGACAGGATTCACCTGGGAAACTCAGCATTCAACTCACGGCCTGATACATAGGAGGCACTCAATAAGTACCTGAATGAATGGAATGTACTTGCCTGACAAGAATACCTTCCATAGAGCTTCCTCCTGGCATCTCTGCAGGAGAAATGGAGAAATACTCACCCGCCTTTCTTCTGACTTCTGACTCTTAAAGCAATTCCGGCCTGGGAGTTGATGAAGTTTGGAGGGGGATAGAGGGAAATGATAAGATTCCTTTTTAAATTTTATTCTCTCTTCCCTGTCCACCTGAGAGCTCTTGACATCTGGACAGACTTAAAGACTTTTGTTTTTATTAATCATTCATCACTCTGAACAAATCTCTTTCTCTAGCCTAGAATCCAGGCTTGAGCTAAATGACAGGGTCCATTAGTGTTAGCTTCCTTGGGCTCTGTCACAAGAGGTAGGGTGAGGCTGAGGGGATGAGGCCTTGTCTGTAAGAGGCACAGTCCTAGGACCACATTTTTTTGCCTGGGGTCTGCTCACCTTCCCCAGTGCAAACAAACTGGTGAATATTTTATTTTCATAGAACACTTGCAGCTATAAACATATGTTATGTTCAATTTAATATTCCATGTGATCTTAGTAGGTTTTTCAGGCTTGGCTACAGTATAGCTAAAGATTTTAGAAGGGTGGGGAGGCAAGTGATAGTGCCAATACATGTTTGACTTCCACGTCACCACCATGTGGGTAGAGTTGATATTTTTTATTAAAAAAAAAATGAAAAGCCAAAACAAGCCCTAGTGCCTCATGCTATGAGTAGAAGTGCCTGCATATAGGTTGGGCCTCATGTGTCTTCTCCAGAGGAGGACCACCTTACTGGAATCTAGAGGTGGATGGTATTTCTCAAGTTGTACATTGGAATCCATCACTTTTTCTTCCTGGCTCCTACACTGTAGACAAATGGTCTAGCCATCTTGCTAGAAGAGGCAATGGCATCCAAACAGATGGCAGTCTTTCGAGGTATCCAATGGGCCAGCAGTGCACACTGGGGGGACATCATGATAGAGCCTGGCAAGTGCCATGTGTAAAGCTCAACTGTGCTTAAAAAGAGGCTCCATGGCCAATCTAGTTCTGGGCCTGACTGCTTTATTCAGAAAAATTAAACATTCACTCTTCCAGTTTGATCAACAAATATTTATTGAGGTCCCACTAAATTCCAAGCCTTATGTGAAAAACTTTACATAAATGCTCTCATTTAATTCTCTTGGCAACCTTGTGGAGGAAGCAATTTTGCTCACTTTGGAGGTGGCAAAATTGGGGCTTAAAGAAGTAAAGTATTACTGCTGGCAAGGGGTAGAGTTTGGATTTGAATTCAGATCTGTCTCTTGCTCAAACTCTCCCTATTCTACTCTATGGCATCCCAGGAATTCTTTTTCCTTCTTATCTCAAATTGTTTCATGGTGCAGTTCTACCAAAAAGCATAAATCTGTTAAGGGCTCCATGGTTACAAAAGTCCTTTGGGGTGGGCCCTTTAACCATTCTTAGTGGGTACCTTCAAAGTTTCCCAAGTTCCTCCCTAGTTAATCACATGCATATAGTGAAAGTGGCCTTATTGATGGCACAAGAACCTTCTCTCATTTCCATTAATTTGGTAAGACACAAAGAATGAAGAGAAGGTTATCAGAGAGATAAAGAGAGAGAGAGATAATTCAATGCAGCCAGTTATTTCAGATCAACTCACAAATATTTGCTGAGCATCTACTCCGTGTATAGCACCATGTTAGGCACAATGAGGATAAAGAGGCTATATATGACAGTACATGCTGTGTAGGGCAAAGTAATACACAAAAGAACAAAAGAGTTGGAAGTTAATCCTGTGAACAGTGGTGTGGCATTGGTGACTTTTGAGCAGAGATGTGACAACTGCTCCTAAGGTATGCTTTTGTTCATTCCTGTGGGGCTACCAAGGGGGTCAGGAGAGAGCAGGTGGTAGAGGGCAGGGGGTTAGGGGGCAGTGGGTGTTGACAAATCCTGGCTATACTGTGCTGGGGTATTAAAGACGTAACAGTTTCTGCATCTTTGCCTAGTACCTCCCATATATGTGAAATCCCACAGTTTAATGGAAAGGATATAAACCATCTGCAGCAACATATTTGTTTAAAAAGGAGACACCAGCATGAAGACTTAGCAACTTTGAACCAGTTGAAAGAAGAGCATCTGCCTGATATTTTCATAGTGGTTATATTGATTGTTCATCTTCCATTCTTCTTGTGGTTTGTATTACTAGCATATTTGTATTGAATCTGCCAGAAGAATCCTTGAGAGAAAGACGAATTTGAGAACTGTTATTTTTGAGAGATTAAAATCTACGTAAGCATTAAAGTGCCCTGTAGCTTTGGTCCATTGGCATACACAATTAAAGTACGTAAGATTTTCCAGCCTGAGCACCAGCAAAACCCCATCTCTACAAAAAATCGAAAAATTAGCTGGGTGTGGTGGTGCAAGCCTGTAGTCCCAGCCACTCAGGAGGCTGAGACAGGAGAGTCGCTTGAGCCCAGGAATTGGAGGTTACAGTGAGCTATGATGGTGCCACTGCCCTCCAGCCTGGGCAAAAGAGTGAGACCCAGTCTTAAATAAATAAATAACACAAGATTTTGAAAGGCCAGTGGGGGTCAGGAACCTCCCATCCCTGCTGACCTTTTCACGGAATGCTTACATTTTTTGGGTACCTACTGTGCACCACACACCACGCTAAATGTTTTCACATATCCTCACAGCAACCTTGTTTTATAGGTGAGGAAACTATGGCCCAAAATTGATATGTAATAGAACCAATCTTGGCAGCTGTGTTTACTGGCTCCAACTCCTAGGACTTTTACCACTATACCACACTACCCCCCTCTCAGATCTATTTTGTACTTCTAGAGTGTATGCACACATTGTGAGTCACTGGAAAGGGATGAGATTCTTTGACTCGCTCATGACCACTCATTGCCATTTAAACAAAACACAGGGCCCTGCACGAATGGAGTTTGTGACTGTCACATTTTGATGGAGGGAGGCTATGTTGAGAGAATTGGGTACTAATGGAGCAGTGATCAGCAGTGATCATGAAGTTTGCCCTGATCAGCTACAAAACAGTATGAAGTCAATAAATCTCTTCAGAAAATAAGGAAGGACTACAGTGGAAATGCCATTAAGAAGGGAACAATAACACACTTGTCCTGCTTCTCAATTTTTGTCCCAGGTAGAAGCATAACAATGCTATCAGATTTCTTGGTGGGTACAGATCGCTGTCACTTCTGTGGATCTGTCTCTCCTCTCTGGAAAAGGACTGTAGGCTGGTGGCAGAGTTCAAGGTTGATAAATAGGCCCAAACAAAACTAACAGTGGCAGGTCACTCTAGGGTGGGCCTAAACCTCAGACTTGATCCTAAGACCCCCTTTAAGCTCCTTAACTCCTCTGTTAGGTTATGATCTCGTAATTTGGAATTAGCCTAACCTCTCCAGCACACTCTCGAAAGTCCTTCTAGAAGCAGCCTGGGAGTCTCGGGAAATAAAGCCTTGTGAAATGGTTGGCTAGGGCCCCATCCCTTCCTACAACTGGAAATGGGAAGTAAGGTTGAGCCTGGTTAAATAAAACATTCATTAATGTCTGGTTTGGGGGTCCTGGCTTTGGAGGATTAACATTTAGAGGAACCTTGGTAGAAAATGAAGAGCCTGAACTGCCTCAAAAGGAAAAAGCCAAATATTTGAACTTTGCTATTTCAAAACTGCTTGATGTGCTGGCTTGTTGTTTTCGTCAGTAATAAAGGTATGAAGAGCAACAATTTGATTCATATCTCAAAATCTAGGATCTGGCATTTCAAAATAGTTGCTGGAATTTAATACAAGAAAACCTTTCATATCTTTGACTTAACTATTACCTGTAACCATCTCTTTTATTTTCTCTTTTGAGCAAAATTTATAAATCTGATTATTTATAATGTTTTTAATGCTGAGTACAACTAACTATGTGTATTCAAGCTCCGTATAACTATCTAGACACACATCAATTGAAGTGGAGTGACTCTCTAAAAAAGAAAGTCGAATTCAACAAAACAGCCCTTTTGTCTTGTGTGCGTAGCATTAGCTAGCCAGCTTGCGTTTCAATTCTTTTTCCTTAAATGTTTTGGAATCACATAGCCCAGCTTCATTTATTGGTTCCTAAACAAATTGTTTTAAATACATGCAAACTCAGCCTTGCATAACTCTCCCCTACCCCTATTCAGGGACAGCAACAGGATGAGAACCAAATACCTCTAAGGGGAACTGGACCAGGTTGCCTCCTTACTTTAATGCTGCATGGAAAAATTCTTTTGACTCCTTTGCCTTTTCGATTTCATGCAAATATTCCAAAATACTCAAATGTTTTTCAGGCACTATTTTTGTTTTTTAAAATTCTCTTAAAATTAAAACAGAAAGCCTATGTGTGTGTACATGCACGTATTTTAGAACCGCGTGCTTTATGTACTGTGGCTTCAAAGCCTTCCATGTTAATTTGATTTTATAAATGTTTTCATAATCATCCAAATGGTGCGGTTCATGCTTTTGTGATCAAATATGAACTAAATTTCCTAATGGAAAATGCACTTGTTCTGGAACAATGCCAGAAATTGCACAAAGCAGATACTTGAAGTTTGCTTCCTAAACTATGTGTTGATAAATTATCAGGTGTTCAATTAAAGCTACAGAACTGATTTTTAATTCCTATTGAAATCATTGCAAGTGCTACAAATTCTATCACTTGTGCACTTTACATGCCTTGCTCATAATTAACATAAAGAAATTAATGTCTTATAAGCTTCAATATTTGATGCCATATGAGTCCTGAGGATATTTAAAGGGAGAAGAAATGTAAATAGGATGAAATTCTTAAGCAAGATTACTGATATGACAGGACTAAAGAGCTTGGGAGTGTGTGAAAAGTGCCTCTTTTCTTCCCTTTAATAAGTCCATTACTTGCATTTGGGCATATTTTAAGGTCCTTTTCATGCTGAATCTAGAGTTGAGCATGCTTTGCATTTCAAGCTTTGTCTATGAATCAGTAAAAGCCAAAGTTATTTCTGCTTTAAAATAACAGGAGCCAGGAACAGCTAATCTCTTTTCATTCTGAGTTCCTTACATTATTTTACTGGACAAAGTTTGTGTTGGCTACAAAACAGGCCATTCACAACATCTATGAGAAGGAATTTAGGTAAGAATGAAGAGAGATTGCAGGATGTATAAAGACTCCCTCTCCTGAGGCCATTAAGAAATTCCAAATTGGCACTGTTTTGAATAGTGACATTGCATTAGCCTTGCTAATTTCAGTCATTCAAGCTGATAGCCTCTGTTTACCAATCTTCTGGAGGAAACCTTCCCATCACTATAGTACCAATGTGCTGCTCAGCTAAGGTGAGTTGATATTTTAAAATAAGCGATTGGGGGAAGGTAGGAAGGGAAGTTGAAGGGTGATGATCCGCAGCACAGTTTTACCTCTCTTTCAGTCGAAAACTCTTTGGAAAGGAGTATATGGCTTGACTTCCTCAACAAGACAGGCCCTTCATTTTTCTTTCTTTAAGTAGGAATGAGAATATGAGACACAGAGGATTTGTCACTGCCTTATCTAATTGCATCTGACCTCTTTGATTATCTCTGGCTTTTGATGTGTTCATTTCAATGATTGGAACAGGCAAAGAAATTCATCCATGTTTTTTTTTTAATTTTATTTTTAACTGACAAATAATAATTGTATATCTTTATGGAGTATAGTGTGATGTTTTGCTGTTTCCAATGTGGAATGATTACATCAGAATTTGTTTTATGATAGGAATACATTTGCTTTTGAGTTCATAAAATATGCAGATAAACTGACAGTTAGTGGCAAAAACTCCAGGGGCAAGGAACTCCCTTTTTAAAGGAATGTACATTTAAAAGACATTGTCCTAAATCTCTCTTGACTAACTGGCATCTCACATCATGCTGGAAAAATGTGTGGAGGGAAATCTTCAGAGCCTCACAAGCTGAGAAAGTAGAAAGACTGCCGAGTGTTTGAAAGGGTTTAGGGTTTCATTTGAAGAGCAGCTGCACCCCACCGCGCCTGTACTCAGATACGCCGAACACTGGCGAGGCGGTCCGTTGGAAATCAATCACCCTGAGTGCAGTGACAGTGGATCTTGGGTGAGAGGGCACAGCCGGCAATCCACGCCTTCCACACATCCGGCCCTGGGTTATTGACTTGAGTTTCCTGTCAGTCAGTGACTAAGACCAAGGCACAAGATCCTTCCCTCAATACTTTGGCTCATCAAGCAATAAAGATGAGAGAGAGAGAGACTGAGACAGAAGCAGAGAAAGAAGCAGACAGAGAGAGAGGGGGGATACGGACATAAAAGGCAGGGGAGCAGGGGGAGGTGGATAACGCGAAAGCATGAGAGATGTTCTTAGGTTTCGGAGCAGTGTTTCTCCAGACATGTTTGTGATTTTCTCAAATAAAAAATGACATCTTATGCATGGGGAGCACATTAAGGTTTACAAATAGTATTATTTACACATCTCACTTGAGAAGTAGTACAAGTTTGATACTAAAGAATTATAATTATTCTCTGCTTCCAGGCAGAGCAGGGATGATCTGTGGATCAGCCTTCCCCAGGTTTCTCTTCTTGGAACCCTGCAGGGACTCTGCCCTTGCTCAGAATTCCCGTGGCACTCTATCCATGCCTCTCCGCTCATCACATCTAACTTGAAGTACAGGAAGGTACTTGCAAGGTAGACGGCTCCCTGAGGCCAAGACTGAGTTTTCCTCATCCCTGTATCCACCACAGCACTTGGCACAGAGTCTGGCAAACAACAGCAAACCCAATTTACGTTCATTGCCGCCCCTGCTAACTCCTCTACCGTGTGTCCGTCTCCTGTTCGAGAGCTTCTTGACCACCGGCTCCATGGCTTCTCCTGTAGCCCCAGTGCCTGGCCTGCCTGCTCCCTTGTACCTCAAAAATGTTCCTAGCACTCAATAAATGTTTAATGAGTTAACTAATTAATTACATTGTACTAAACATACTTAACACAAACCCTTCCATTCACTGGTGCCTGCCACATTCACCACTCATCCACTTCAAGGGGTTATTCATGGTGACACATTTAACCCTAAATGTTTTACCAGGACTCAGGTAATGGCAACAAAGATCAGGATCCAGAATTTGATACATTTTCAATTTTATTTCCCCCAAAAACGTGCTCCAAAAAGGAAATGGTATGATTTAGAAGAGATTTTAGGAAAGAAGCTACAGAGAAAGGAGGAAAAAAGCATGAGGTAAAGAAGGCAGGTGATAGAGACTGGTCTGTCCTCAGGGCCCTGCACCCTGTAAATGCTGGCTGCCTGGCTACCTGGCTGCCTAGCTGGGGCATGAGAAAGGTGAAACAAGCAAAAAAAAAAATCCAATTGAAAAAGGGGCCTCCTAAACTTGGTCTCAGGCTTAATGCTAAGGAAAAAAGATCTGAGTATTACTTACCTTGTTGTTAGTCAAAAGGGCTTCAGATTTCTCCCTTGGGTGACCTAAGCTGTAATCTGTCTCTATAGCCCTCTGTTAATACTTCTTCCATTTGTGAGGAAATTATAGTGACTGGAGAGGCTCGACTTACTTCCTCTAATCTCTTGGCAGAGAAATTAAAAAGACAACCAGAAATTGCTGTCTAACCGGAATTCTACATGGCATAGGGAGAACTGATTGGGACAAATCAATTGAAGAAAACAATCTTTATTTAAGGGGATGCATCTTTAATCATGGTAATCCCTTTAGTAAATTGCTTTCTCTGGTGGCATTGCATACCTAATTGCAGTTTGCTCATTTTGATTTTCCCTTTACATTGTTGCTTGCTGCTTATACAGTTGTGGATTTGCAGGCTGAACAATGGACTTACTAGTGGCATTAAAAACTCTTAGCCAAGTGGATCTCAGGACCAAAATGTCACCACTTTTGGGAGAGAATCCAAGGTCACTAGATAATTATATTTCCTTTAACGCTTCCTCAAAAGACCTATATTCTACCTTCTTAAATCATTTGAGTTCTTTTCTCTGAGAAGTGTTCTCAACATACTAAAATTGTGAAAATAAAAATGAAATATTATAAATGGATTTGACCCAAGACCATAGTGGTAGCTCATGTCTAGGATTTGACCTACAATCCAATTTATGTAGCCTAGTGTCATGCTGGTTTTCTTTATGAAGGCATTCTATGGCCAAGTCATATTTAGTGATAAGTCAATGTGAGTCCTGTGTCATCTTCTACAACAGTGGTGCCCAGTCAGATTTGTCAAAATTGAAAATGCATAGTTTGTTTAAAATGAATATTTGTTTTCTTTAGAAAAAAACAGCTGTTGCATTATGGTGATAGCATTGTTAGATGATTCCCCCACCCTGCAAAATCCCTAATATCATCAGATTTCCTTGATATCCTCCTCTACATCATCTTTTTAAGAAAAAAAAATTATTAATCTCCCTCTCTTAAAATCATTTTTTCCAATTTGTCCCACCTTCTGTCCTGCAACTTGTCCCCAATACAGCCTCCATTCCTACATGCCAGGGTTATTCTAGAAATGTAACCTGTAGACATATACCATGTACACAAAGGTGTATGTTCAAGGATGTTCACTGCAGCCTTGTGTATACAGGGAGAAATTGGAAACAACCCAAATGCCTATCAATACAGAAATGGTTAATTGTGTTATATTCATACTATGAAATTCCTTGCAATGATTAAAAAGAATGAGGTAGTTCCACATGTATTAACATGCAAAAGATTACCAAAACATTATAGTCTGAGCCCATTTATGCATATGCATAGAAAATAGGTTTACCAGTAATTACCCCTGGAGAGTTTTGGGAGGGGGAGGTGAAGGAGGGCTTTTTTTGTTGTTACTTAGGTATTGTTTGAATCTTTAGCTTCAAGAATGTATTCACATGTTGAATAGTTTAAAAATTAACAAAATAAAAGGTCTGTATCCAGAATGCAGAGGATAGTTTAGAGAGACAAGGTGGGAGGCTATAGTGATAGTCCAGGTGGGAGAGTGTAAGAACATAGTGTAAGCAGTAGCATACAATGGCAATGGAAAGGAAAAGGATTCACAAAACATTAAGGAAACAGTTTACAGGATAAGGTGATTAGTTAGAACTGAAGGATGAAAAAGGAGGAGGAATCTAGGGTGACTGGTCGGTTTCTGGGTTGGGCAACCTGATGGCTAGTAGAGGCATTTACTAAAATGGGGGAACACAGGAGGGCACTAGTTGAGGGAATAGACATGCTGCATTCAGTTAATGGTATATTGAGTCCAAATTGCCTGAAGAACATCCAAGTAGAAGTGGCAAGTGGGCAGTTAGATCTCTAGAAAGACATCTGAGCTAGAGATAGATATAGGAACCCTCAGCAATAGATAAAATTAGGGGCACAGATGAGATTGTTCAGGAAGACTTAAAAAGTGAGATGAGTGGAAGGCCCAAGGAAGACATGAGAAAACCCCCATGTTTAAGAAACCAATAGAAGGCCAGGCGCTGTGGCTCACGCCTGTAATCCTAGCACTCTGGGAGGCCAAGGCGGGCAGATTGCTCAAGGTCAGGAGTTTGAGACCAGCCTGAGCAAGACCAAGACCTCGTCTCTACTATAAATAGAAAGAAATTAATTGGCCAACTAAAAATATATAGAAAAAATTAGCCGGGCATGGTGGCGCATGCCTATTGTCCCAGCTACTTGGGAGGCTGAGGCAGAAGGATTGCTTGAGCCCATGAGTTTGAGGTTGCTGTGAGCTAGGCTGACGCCACGGCATGCACTCTAGCCCAGGAAACAGAATGAGACTCTGTCTCAAAAAAATAAAAAATAAAAAAATAAAATAAACCAACAGAGGCAAAAGAGCCTGCAAAGGAATCTGAGAATGATCAGGGAGGTAGGAGGAGGACCAGGAAGGAAGTGGTGCAAGAACACCAAATTTCAAGACAGGGAGTGGCCAACCTGCATGCAGTGGTAGTCCCAGCTACTCCGGAGGCTGAGGCAGGAGAATCGAATGAGCCCAGGTGTTCAAGGCTACAGCACGCAGTGATCTCACCTGTGAATAGCCACAGCGCTCCAAGCCTGGGCATCACCTGGGCAACATAGGGAGACCACAAATCAAAAAATAAAAATAAAAAAAGACAAGGCATGGTCAACAGTATTGCAAGCTGCAGATATCTTGAGATGAAAAACTAAAAAGAATCCATTGAGGAATTAACTGTACACTAGCACGAGGGATCATCTTGGGCTGATGAACGTGATCTAAAATTGGATTATGCTAATAGTTGTTCACCTAAGTAAATTCACTGGAAATCATTGAATCTGACACTTGAAATTTACTTAAAATGGGTGAATGTTAGGAATTTTATGATGTGTAAATTATATATTAATAACGTTGTTCTCAAAAAATAAATAAGTAAATAAATAAAATAAATAAATAAATAAATAAATAAAGTTGTTAAAAATATAAACAGAAAATAAAAGAATCCATTGAAATTTAGTTTAGGGCAAGGTATGATTCCAAAGGGAACTTTCCAGTCTAATCTCCTCTTCCTAATTGATTTGAGAAAAGCCCCATGAAATAAAATGGCAGGAAGCATGTGAGATTACTGATGCCACACCTTCATGCCCCCCATCTTGCAATATCAATAATTAGCTAATGTGTTAGATTTGCTTTTCATCAAGCCATGAATATTACCACCCTATGGCCTATCCTCCTTTGGATAATTGTAGATTAGTTGTTGTACTTATTCTTCTTACTATTATTTTTAGCATATATTTCCAGAAGTAGTTAGGGTGCCAAGCTATAAAGCCCCAGTTTTCAATCTGTTTTTGTTGTTGTTGATTGCATTTTAATGTGCTTGACATAAATTTTTTATTGGCCCTGCAATAAGTGAGATTTCATGCTGAAATCTCATCATTCATTTTCTGATACTTCTATGATGCTTATAGCGTGATGCCTTATCCTTCTCAGCCATTTTCCTTCTTAATCCGACATGGCCAATCACAGGATGTATTTGTCTTGATTAATGGGCACATTAGATGTATTCTCTAGTTACGTAAAAACAACATGGAAAACTTCTTCACCTTCTTAGTTATAAGGAGCCAGGGTGGCCAATGGCCTTAATTAAAGTGTTCCTTTCTTGCCAACCGCATCTTCTTTTTATTTTGGTTCAATATCTTCCTGCTGCTTATAATACTCCTCCTCAGTGATCTGGCTGCCACTCTTTGTAGTAGAATTTTCCTTTTTCCCTTTCACATCTTTCTAGCTGTGAGTTTGAGCCACTTGGCATCTTTTTACCTTTCCTGGCCTCCCTTTGCACTTGCCTGCTTTGTTCTAATGCCCACAGAGCTGTTTGTATGAGGATCATCCAGCTTTTTCTCCTCAGTTGCCTTCCCGTTGGGTCCTTCCAACTTATGTCCCAATCATGTTCCCAAATTGAATCTTCTCCATCTGATGCCTCTTCTTTTCTTCCTCTGGATCCTGAGTGATACCACTACATGATTGCATTGAGCAAGATGTCCACTACCTGTGAATTACTACTCATTGATTCCTATTGGTAGGGGAAAAAAATCAAATAAACAATTACTGCGTTGGTTGCTCATCTTCTACATAGGCAGCGTCCTCATGTGACTGTCCTACACCATATGGGCATACTTCATATTACCTGATAAATGTTAACACTGATTCTGAGATTTAACCCCTAGGTTAGTAAGCTAGACAGTTTATGTGATTCTTCCCCCCTGCCCCAGGGGAAAGAGTCAGTAGTTATTATGTCTTGGTTGATAACTCCTTGGCAAACTTAAATCCCTCCTCCCTAGGCTAGTCATGGCCTCCAAAAGACACTGGTCCCTTTCTTTGAGAGAGGATCCAAAGCAGTCTCCTTAGATTGCTCTCCAGACAGTGTCTGTGTCAAAGGGAGAAATGCAAAGGTCACTTCAACCCTTATGCCTTCACCCTTCATCGCTGCCATGAGACCTCTCAAGACCTGAATGAAATCCTAGAATCTCAGTGCTGGCAGGGTCACCAGAAGCTATTTACCTTCAGCCCTCATTCTATGACTGAATCCCTTCACCAACACCTCTACCACATAGCTCTCCAAACGCTCATGGACCACCTCCAGAGACAGAGCTCACTGCCTCGGGGCAGCCTACACAATTTCTAGACTGCACTCATTATTAGAAAGTTCTTTATTTTTTTAAGTCCAGTTTTCAGACTGTATTCGTTATTAGAAAAATCTTTAATTTCTTTTAAGTCCAAACCATTTTCCCTTTAGGAGAAAGACAAGGCCATGGAACAGAAGTAACTAAAATGGCATGGCTGTGGAGCAAGGACAATCTAAGATGGAGAAAGAGATAAGAGAAATAACAAAGAGGGCATGGGCAGGTGCACGAGGGTGGGCAGTATCAAGGAAATGGGTCTGTGGAGCTAGAGGGGCGCTGGAGGGAAACTGAGGTGAGAAGCAGAAATAGAGCTGTCAGGGAACAGTAAGGGAATGGAGACACTGGTGGGAGATTAAGGAAGGAGATACTGGAGCTTCTTCTAAAAGGAATAGAGTCCAGGTTAGAGGTTTCAAATCAAAGCGGGGAAGAACAGAAAAGTATCTTTAAGATTCAAAACCCAACAGAGGATTCCAGGGTTGCCCTTTGCCTGGGGCTATGGAAAAGAGCACTGTGGAGACAGGAGAGAATGTTTAGTAGAGCAACGACTAGACAGAAGAGAAGCGAATAATTGGACACAGGAAATTAGTTTAAAGAGCAATGGAAAGAGAAAAAGAAGTGACTAGAGAAATGGAAAAGGAGGGGGAATGAAAACACAGAACTTTTAGGTTAAGGAATTGCATTTATTCCTGTGCCAGCACATAATTGTATTTTCCTGGCAGGCATCCCACAGACCTCTGTAT
Source organism: Lepilemur ruficaudatus (assembly GCA_963574885.1). Classification (NCBI taxonomy): domain Eukaryota; kingdom Metazoa; phylum Chordata; class Mammalia; order Primates; family Lepilemuridae; genus Lepilemur; species Lepilemur ruficaudatus. The sequence goes on from CAUYRT010046817.1 coordinate 47,304, forward strand.
GGGGAACCGGGTGCCGGCATGTGTTACTGCAGGGATTGGAGTCTTATTGCTTTGTACTATTACAGCCAAGCGAGGGACTTCATTAACGAGGCTGTGTTTTGATGTCACTGAGACAGGCACTGAAACTGCAATCACCAGCAGGCCCTGCACTTGGGAATCAGTGGCAATGGGAAGGGCAGGGTGTGGCACAGTAGGGGGAGGGGAGGGGCAGATTGTGAGGCAGAAACAGGGGTCAAAGGTATGGGAACACAATCATGAAAGTTCCAAGTGAAAAATGAATGGAACCTGCTCTCTAGAAAGCCTGTTTCCTGCCCAGCATGGCACACAGAATGCCGGCATATGTCAGCTGCTCACATAGCAAGGCATCAAGTTCCAGGCAGCAAAAGGGAGTAAGAACATAATCTTTGTGGATTCCATCCACACTGAGTGCAGTAAACTGATGCTGTGGATAATGGGAACTGGTTATTGCTCAGAAGTGCCTTGGAATCTAGAGGTCAGGGTTTGAGCCCTGCCATTTGCTTCCTGGGCTGCCCACCATTGGCCCTGTCTTCGTCTTGACTTCATCATGGATCAGTGGTGACTCCTTCCCCTGAGGAAATCATCATTTAGTGGAGATTGACTCCTTGGGAAGGGTGCCTTATAAGGAAGTAGCCCTTCACCTGCACACTCTGAATAGGCTGGAGATATGTGTTAATTGATGCAGCCATTGAGTCATACATTCACTTGGTCAGTCAACAAGACATATTTTTAAGAGTCTGTGTTAGGTGTTAGCCAAGTACTGTGTGGGAGCTACAGAGAGGGATAAGACTAATTTATTACTTCAACAGAGCTCAGTCTAGTGTAGGAGAGGAACTCTACTATGAGGCAGATGGAAATGAATGCTATAATAGAAGTTCAATTGAATTAATAGCAAGAGAAGTGATTAAGTTAGGCTAAGGTGAGAAGGGAAGACTTCCTAGAAGAGGTATCATGTATGTTGAGGCTTGAAAGATACAATTGTAAGGAGAGACAGACAGACATCCTAGGCTAAGGGGATAGGATGAAGAAAGACACGGGAACTTAAAAGTACTTGGCATTTTCTGCAAATGGTAAATGGGATGGTATGACTACAGTATACATTGCTTGGAGAAATATATGGGCAGTTGAAACTGGAGAGCAAGAAAAGATGAAATGGAGACGCTCTTGAATGCCATGCTAAGGAATTAGGACTCTATCCCACATGCAGTAGGGAGCTATCAAAGGATTTTGAGGACGAGAGAAGTGTGCTCCCACATGTGTTTTAGGAAAAGAGTTTTGTCTTGTTTCAGCTGTCACAGAACAGAACATTCCTTCTCCTTGGTCAGCAATGGGCCATTGGAGAGGAACAGGGATCTTATGTGGCTGAGGCACTGAGGATTGTGGAGGTGTAGGGAAGCTGAGGAGAAGTGGCCAGCTTCCAAAGACAGAGGAGATGGTGCCTATGTGGATGTGAGAATGGGCGCTCACTGATGGTCCACGTCCAAAAGTGGGAGGGGAGGAGGATGGAGCCAGGATGACAACGTGTGCTTCCAAGTGAATTGAGGGGAAATAATCTCAATTCCCCAAATCCCATTGATGATGAGGGAGGGATTTCACAATTGGACAGTGTTTAAGGAACAAATTCAGATGGAACAACTTAGGGAGGCTTTTCATCTTTCATTTATGAGGACACCTGCCCGCTGTTGATTTCTGGCCTGAGATGTTCCCACACCCAGTCTGACTGTTTTCAGGGCCTTGGGCCATTTTGACCCCTTGGCTGTTGTACGCATAATTTTCCTTGCTGTTGGGCATTGCCAGGATGTTATGAGCATTTTAGTTCTCCAGTACATTTTTTTTGTAAGATCCACCATGGCTGATTAAAAATGGAGGATTACCAGTTTTGGGATGTCCCATCCAATTATATCTAAAGCCCTGATATACTTGACAAAGCCCTGATTTACTTGGGCTCCAAGGGACAACAAGGCCATTCCCTCACTCCCCCAACCCCTCACCAGCAATTGAATTTGGCTAAAGTGAGTGACATTTTGTGTTTTCCTTCTACATCCTCAAAGCCCAATGATGCATACCTCTGTAGCTGCGTCATGCCTGAAATTTGTATTATAAACAGAGCTCTGTGAATCTAAACCATTAAATAATTTTTTAAAAGGTTATGAGGACAGAATGTATTATTTCGTCTATTGTTTTTTTAAACACAGTTTCAGCTTAGCATCATTTGTGTGAGTTACAAAAGAAATGTTAAGTTTCCTGAGGTTGTATTAAAATTTCTCTTAAAAAGCTTAGCCTCAGTTTAGAATTCTTAAAGAAAATTGTCCTCTTCCCCCTTCTCAGTTGAGGAGCCATCTCTGCTATTTCAGGGCAGTACTTAAATATCCATTCATTTGAACTCTTTTGGACAATTTGACTTGACTTTAGAAGCACTGAAAGAATACCAGTTGGGGTGGATACCTTGGTATTAGTTACTTTCATACACAGACCACTCTGCAAGGTAAGACACCAGAGTAGCAGTGCTTAGTTCCCTTAGGGACTGGGGGAGTCTATGTGCCCCAGAGGCTGTTATCTTTTGGTTTCTAGACTTTTTCATCACCCCAAAAAGAAACTCTGTAACCTTTAAACAAGAACTCCCCCTGCCCCCAACCATGCCCCTGGCAATCACTAACCTACTTTCTTTCTCTGTAGATTTATCTATGTTGGATATAAATGGAATCATGTAGTATGTGGTATTTTGTGACTGGCTTCTTTCACTTAGCATAATGTTTTTGAGGTTCATCCATGTGGCAACATGTATCAGTACTTTTGCTCCTTTTTTTGGCTGAATAATATTCTACTGAATGGATGTGTCATATTTGCTATCCATTCATCTGTTGATGGACACTTGGGTTATTTCCACCTTTTGGCTACTGTGAGTAACAATGCAATGAACATCAGCATACAAGTATCTGTTTGTGTGTCTAGTACAGGTTGTTAATGCATCAAAGATAACAAGAATTGGCATCTCCAAAGGCCATCTTGAATTGCAACTCCAGCGGTACCTTCTAATACAACTTGATTGTACAGACTGGTTAGGTGTTACGGCATTGATAGCACAGCCTTGTACCTCAGGCACAGTCAGGGTGACAATGCTTCATTTCACTCATTTTCAAACTTCTCAGTGAACCCCTGTCAGCTCCCAAGCTCCCACTCTCTCCTCAGTACTTTTTTTGTTTGTTTGTTTGTTTTTAGGAGACAGGGTCTTGCTATGTCACGCAGGCTGGAATGCAGTGGCTATTCACAGACATGATTATAGCACACTGCAATCTTGAACTCCTGGCCTCAGGGGATCCTCCTGTCTTAGCTTCCTGAGTAGCTGGGACTATAGACACCCACCACCATGCCCAGCTCTATCTGGTTATTGACCCAACCATCCTACTGAAACTTCTTTCAGAAATCACCCATAACCTTCTAGTTGACATGTGCAGCAGCTTCTATTCAGTCCTTACTTTTCTTGACCCTTTCAAAACATTGGGCCGCATTAACTCACCCCTCTCTAAAATGCTCTCTTCCTTCACCTTCTCTAAGTCAGTTGTCTTCATGTTCTTCTCTGGCCCTCCCTGAACAGCATCTGTCCCCAGCTCCCCTTCCTCTGCTGACTCTCAGGCCCACCACTTCCCATGGGAACAAGATAACCTCTGCTGTGACGAGGAAAGGCTTTGATGAGCTGTGATTTCTGTGGAGCTGTTAGGCAGCCTCCGGGGAGAAAGATCTCTAGACGTGAGAGTAATTGTCGTGACACTCCTGTGGAAGGTGGTGAGAAAGCTGGGGCTGGTGAAGCAGGGCCAGCACCCACACTACCCACCCATGCTGTCAGGGTTTCAGGGATGGACTTAATTCTGTTTCTGGGAATATGATTTGACTCATGATGCACCTAAATAACTATGGTAGTGGCCCATATTATATAAGTGATTTATTTTTATTTTTTCTTAGTGGCTAAATACAATAATGAAACATAATGGTTGAAACCCCTGGAAACTACTTTATATTAGAAAACTGAGCGGTTTGAGCCCTAGTTAAAGGCAATCACTGTGGTGTTTCCCCTCTTGACTAGGAAGTTGCCATAGAAAAGACTACATTAACTCACTCATCAGGAATTTGTGAGTCAGAATGTCCAGCGTGGTAGTTGACAAAGCCCAGGTGAACCAAGTCAGCTAACACTGCTTTTGTGACCTTTCCACCTAAGTCCCCCAAACATCAGAGTAGAGTGAGAGTGAATCCCTGCTCCTGAGGATCCAGGGACATAACCTGAAGGTCCTGCTAAACAGGAAATGTTTTATGACATCTTCAATGAGCTTGCACATAGTACATTTCTACTCCTGCATCAGCCTTGTATGCTTTCATGTAAAATAGTGTGCTTTTCCTCTAACTGCCTAGGAGGAAGCATGCCATGGCTTCATGTACCCACAGCCCACTGCAGTGTAACCTGAAGATACACATACCCCAGATTGAGAAACAGAGGCCTATGATAAGAGAGGCCATGCCTTAGCTAGTGGGAAGAATCCATCGTATTCTCTGAACATCCCATTGTTATAAGCAAGGATGTTTGTAGCTGCAACGAGCCATAAGAAATGAAATGGGCATCTCTTTGCCTAAATTCTCTTCTAGGAGAGGCCATTGGATTATTCCCAGGTTTTACAGTCATTTAGTGGGCAAACCTGACAGCTCATTTGTTTGTCAAAAAGGAACATTGTGAAATGAGCCTATCCCAAAAGGAGTCCCATTGGACCAGTTAAAAACTAGAGGCCTCAGTGTGCCTGTTTCTCCTCATCTGATCTATGAAGAAGAAAATCTAGACTCCCAGAAACCCAAGGGCCATTTGCAGTCACTTTCTTCTGCTTTCAGGTCCAAATAGTCATTTCACACCTGAAAAAGTTCACAAAGTGATTAGGGGGGTGGTCCGTTGATGTGGCAGGAAGGAGGGTTACACAAGGAAACCAAGGTCTGTTTGGGATTCAGAAGTGAATGGCAGAGCCCATGGGCTTCTTCAGGAATGAGCAGCAGAGTGAGCAGTATCACAATGAATGTCATTTCTCCGGAGTCTTCCCCCAACTCCAGCCTCTGGGGTATGCCAAGCAATGTCCCGCAGTTTCACATATTCATTTCTTGGGGGCCAACTGTACACAGCAAATGCAAAACACAGGATAGCAGTGTCACTCTGTTGCTATATTAGGGCCAGATTGAAGCCATCTGCTGGTGCAAGCCTGGCAAGGAAGAAACCCCCATGCTTGGCTCAGCAGCAACATTCTCTCCCCTGGCATTTTGATAGCAGCTCTTCATTCAGGCTGCTTTGCGAAGTCGTCCCACTGGTGTGGGTGAAGCCCGTATAGCAAAGTATTGTCGTCCTTGAAGCCCACACGCTCACAGGGTGACCATTTGCTTCCTATTATATGTTCAAGACCCCAGTGGCTTTGTAAAGGCCCAAAGGCTTGTCTCACTGGCTGACAGATCCTCCTTGGCTGCCTGTGCATGCCTGCTTGATGCACCCCAGGTCCAGAAACTTCTCCCTCAAAGCTGTATGTGTACTGGCTTCAGTGGAAGTTATTATGCCAGAGTTTAAAAACAAAACAAAAACAGTCCAGCATGGATTTATTTATTGCCAGCATCTCTCATCCAAGATTAGAACAGCTCAAGAAAAAAGAGAATTCAGAATTTTTGTCTAAGTAGTACTCCATGGTATACATATACCACATTTTATTAATCCACTAATGTATTGATGGGCACTTGGGTTGTTTCCACATCTTTCTTTGCAATTGTGAATTGTGCTGCTATAAACATTCAAGTGCAAGTGTCTTTTTTATAGAATGATTTTTTTTCCTTTGGGCAGATGGGAGGAGGGAGAAAGGGATGGGTATGTACACACCTAATCGGTGCGGTGTGCACTGTCTGGGGGATGGACATGCTTGAAGCTCTGACTCAGGTGGGGCGAAGACAATATATGTAACCTAAACATTTGTACTCCCCATAATATGCTGAAATGAAAAATTTAATATATATATATATATAATTTAAAAAGATAATTCAGAATTTGGTAGCTGATGAACATCACCAGAGACATCCCAAGAGAAACAACTGATTGCCCCTCCATGCTTATGGAGGCTTTGTTGGGGGAAGCCACCTTGGCCTCTTTAGGTAGAGGCCTACAGCAGACTATGCCCCTCCCTGAGCTCCAAGAGCCTTGGAATCAAAGAGAAATAAAACTAGAAGGAAACTTAGAGGTCATCCAATTCAACACCCTGATTTACCACATGGGGCAACTGAGGCCCAGAGGAGAAGGAAATGACTTGTCCAAGGTGAAATAGTAAGTCAGTGGCTGAGCCAGGCCTAGAACCCAGGGCTCCAGACTGCCGGGATGGCACAGCCTCCTTAGAGACTCCCCATTTAGTGCTTTGCCCAGTACAGAAAAACTTTTCAACACAAAAACAGTACAGACCTTAATGACTATTATTTGAAATGGATTATCTAATCTGTAACACAAAGGACATGAAGGCAAAATGTGAGTCAGGGCTGAGTGTGTAATTAGTACAGATTGTTGGGTCTACCCTCTGGGCATAGCTAAACTGATTACAAATAGAAACAGATTTTTTGATTTAGCGTGAAAATCTCCTTACTGGCTCAAAAGGTTCTCACTGATGATCAACTTCAAGATAGAAATGATTTATGTGCATTTTATAATATTCTCCTAATATGATAAAAATATGTTCCGGAAAATTACTGATAAGCATAAAGATATGGTGACTGGGAAGAGAATGGTTTGTGGTGATTCCCATAATATATCCGGTTTATAGCAAACTGAGAAGTTTTTTGATTTGATATAGATTTAACTTCTATGTAGGTTTTTGAAAAAAAAAATTAAAACTTTTGCTATTGGCTGATCCCCAGATACTGTTCCCACGGGCTTCTTGTTTTTTTCCAAGACAAGATGTCTGACAAGCCTCTCCTACTTAGGGCTGTCCCCCACACTGTTAACAATGATCGTTCTAAAAAAACGCATATCAAATTGTGTGGTTTGCTTAGTTAAAAACCTTCAGTGGCTCCCTATTGCCCACAGAATAGTTTCAGAATTCCTGTTCCACCATGATTTGGCCCTTACTTGTCCTTCCCGCTTTATCTTTCATCACTCACCACCTACCACCCCCCACTCACCACCACCACCCCCCACACACTACACCAGTGTCCACTCTGTGGCTTCTCGCACCACGGAAGCTACGTGTTCCTTCTGAATATGCCCTATCTGCATTCTCCAATCTTGGTGGTTTTGCTCAAGCTGAACCCTCTGCCTGGAATAACCATTTCATTCAGCCCTGCCATAGTTCTACCCATCTTTCATGGTGTAGATTATATACCAATTGTTCCAAGAAGTCTTCCCAGATGTTTCTATTTGGAATCTTTATCTCTTTCCCTTCTACCCCTACAGTGTTTTGCTTGTGCCTTTTTCTGAGCCCTTTCTCCTTTCTGCCAAGTAGCTAGTTGGATTATTTCTTGGTCTGTTTCCTTTGCCAGAGGGGGGGATTCCTGAAGGCAGACACTAAGTCTTTCTCCAATCTTCTAGTTCAATGCTTGATATATCATAGGCTAGTTTTGTTTGTTGAATTAAATTGGATTATATTTTCTCTGTCCAGAAATGCCCATTTTTATCTTTGTCCACAATCCCATTTTCTTTATCTCCCATAATGCTTCCCTGTTGTACTAAGCTGTCCCCTTTATCTCTAATCTTTATGATGGTGGCCCAGGCCAAGAGTGTGGCTTTGTTGGGATTCCTGTCAATATAAACCACAAGAACTTGACTATGGGATTGGGTGATAAACTTTTGCTGCTACAGAATGAAAAGCCTCAGGAAACCTGTAGCGACAAGTTAGAGAACACAGGCAGGTATTATTCTGAATATTACTAAGGACCCTTTGGAGGTAAAACATTTGGCCTACCTTTGTGCCTGGAGTGTCCAGTGGCTCTGGCCATCATTGCTGATTTCTTCAGGGAACTAGAACTAATCTGATAACTCCCATTCCAGGTCCCCAAACCCAGAACTCTTATTAGTATTTCACAAAGTTTAACAAGGCTACTTAATCAAATATGTGGTCATTTTTTTGTGGAAACACTGACTTTTCTCATACTTTTTTAGCAGTATATAGTCCATGAATCAAGTTTGGTTTTTTTTTCAAGAAGGAATCCATTACTACTTAATCACTGCAATCTATTTGGTATACAAAATTTTTCAAGAGGCTACCATAGAGCTTCCTATGAGGTTTAGGGGCAGATTTGGATTCAGATAGCACCTCTACCACTTACCAACTGTGTAAATATGGGCAAAATAATTAACTTGAGTTTGAGCTCAGCAGTAAGATGGGGATTATTATACCTGCCTCATAACATTGTGGAGATGGTCAAATTAAATGAGATAATGTATGTAAATAGTTTAGCACAGTGAGTGCCTGGCTTACAATGAAGACTCGATCATTGGAAGTCATTACCATAATTTCAAAACATAAGGCCCAAGAGATAGAAATAATAAAAAAGGTTTTTGGTGGCAAAAAAGATTAGAAGCTACTGGATTTAACAAAACTGCTGGGTTTACCATAACTGCTACGAGTAAACAAAACTGTCTAAAGTTAGCACATTATTTGAAGAGCAAAATAAATAGCATAGGAGCCGAGTGGTGACATTAATAGATGTTGTTTTATCTTGATGTTGGGCAAGAGGCATTATCCAGGAAAGGAATCTGAAAGTGATGTGCAGAGTGCTCTCATTCAGGTCAACCCTAAAAATACTCCTCTTCATTTAAGTGGAGAAGTTGCCGTGAGACTCCAGGCTGGGCTTTCAACAGATCTAGCCATATGTGCTCTCCACTTTGGTGAAATCCAATCATGACCTAAGCCTGTGCTATCCTTGCTGACTGACAGCTGACCTCGGCCTTCTCTGTGCACCCTACATAGTTCACCTTTCTGAGAAAGAGGTCTGATTTCCAACTAGAACATTGCTCTTTTTTCTTTTTCTCTTCTTATTTGGTTTGTACATATTTATTTTGGAAGGGAAGGAACCTAGATTATAGTCTGCTCAATTGCTTTTCCCCAGGTAAGAGAGTTCCCTGGAAAATTTGATTTGAATTATTATCAGCACTCAGGAAGAAAAACTTTCTCAGCTTTTAGAAGAGTAACATGTCATCAGATTCATATATCTTAAAAGTTAGGACATCATTTCTTTGTGCAGCAATGAAAAATGGTTATAGTTAATACCAAAGTAGCGAAAATATTTGTATAGAATATTACAGGCAAAATATTTGACAAAATATATATTATTCAAATTAATAGGAAAAATATCAATACCCACAAGATAAAAAGGCAAAAGTTATAAACCGTTACACATTGAGAAATATAATTAGTAAACTAAAACAGAAAAAGTTGATCTGAACTAATAATCAAATCTGTGCACATTAAAGAAACCTTGAGATATCATCTTATATTAACTGAAATATCTTTTTTTGATGGAGGCACAGTAAAATTGGTTCCCTAATCCTTGCTGGTAGCATTGTAAATTGTAATAGACCCTTTGGAAAGTAGTATCACAGTCTGTGAAATCAGACTTCCTGGCTTTGATCACTTTGACCTTGTATTGGTCCTGGACCCTGCTCTGTGCTGGACCAGCCGAGTCCCCACACTTTCTTCCTGTGACTTACTGTTTCATCCCCTGTAACAGGAGCTCTTCCTTCCTCTTCCTTCCTTCCCTCTGTAGAATCCCAGTCATTTCCTCTATGCCTGTTGCTGTGCATCTCACTATTCCAAAGGGATCTTTCCAGCTCCCTTGGCCCCAGGACAGTTGGCTGGTGAGGTGGCTCACATCACATTGCCTTCACAAGATATTGAAATAGCAACATTGGTAATGGAGTCTAGCAAAGCCAAGGGAGTAGATTTGATCTCTAAATCTGGAAAAGCAAATCTGAAAGAAACTGAGCCCTGGGCCAGGGCCAGCCATCTTGAATTTTCTGACAAACCCCTATCTAGTTAGATTTGCCTTCTGGGAAACTTTTGCATTAGGTCCAGCCAAACACCCAAGTTTATTTGCAGAATAATGAACATGTATCATAAAAGGTAGGCAATCAAAGAATGAAAAACCCTTACCCATTAGCCTCTCCATAGTCCTAATTCACTTGGTATCAGTTTAAATCCTGTGCTTTAGGTCAATTTTGCTTTGATAGGAGGATTTTTTTAGGGGGGAATAAAAAGACCCAATAGATAAAAGAAGAATTATTTGGGGAAAATAAAACAACTTTTGACAGCAAACTACCTTATCCTCAACTCTAATTAAAGCAAAGTTCCCAGGACAAGGAAATATGTATGAGGTGCAGGGCCCAAGGAAAGGACACTGGGAGCCCACAGCACCCCTCCTCCACCAACTCACATGCACACAAAGGCACCTTACATTTTGATACCAGTGAGATCTGGTGACAATGCACTTCAAGCACAGGCTTGCCTGGGAGGAGATGTTGCAAAGGGCCAATGTGTACCCTGCAGTCAGTGTAGGTGGAGCCAAAGGGGAATGGGGTACAGCCTGCTCGCTCACCCTTGCCGTGATCTCTGGAAGGAGCACTTCCCACCATCTCCTTCCACTGCACCCCTACACCTACCCTTCTCCTTCCCATCTCCTGGTAACCTTGTTTTCCAAAAAAGGAAGGAATCAAAGCTGGGGCTTCCCAGCAGTCCAGACAAGTGCTTGAGCTACAAATACTATATACCTAATGTTGCCGGTAACCTTGCACTTCAAATCCTTCTCTCTTTTGTTTTTTGGCAGAACTGGCCTATGATCTGGACGTGGATGATGCTCCTGGAAGCAAGCAACATGCGAATCAGAACGAGAACGAGATAATCGTCTCTCATAACCTCGGGAATGTTCATTCCCCCCTGAAGCTTCTCATCAGCATGGGCATCTATGTAGCGTGCTTTTTCTTCCTGGTGCACTGACTTCCTAGTGCCCAGCACAAGTGCTGTCCTGCAGCACCCTGTGGTCTTCCTCGATAAAGGGGACCACTTATTTTTTTTCTATTTTTTTATCTTATATGCCTCCTCCAGCCATTAAGTAGAGGACTAACTATGTGTTACGTTTTCGAAATCAAATGGCATCTTTATGAGGAAGGTAAATTTTAGTGGTAGTATAGATTGTCTTTTTGCAAAGAAAAAAAATCAAGTTGTGCCAAATTATTTTCCTATATTTGGCTGCTAGGACATGGTTACCATGTCTTCTTTCTCTGTCTCTTTCTCTCTCTCTCTCTGTCTCTTTCTCTCCTTCTCTCTCTCTCTCTCTGTCTCTCTCTCTGCATGGATTTCTTTGGAAAAAAATAAATGCTCAAATAAAAGTGTATTGGCTCTTTTTTGCAAACCCTGGTCTATGGTGACCATGCAATGCTTTCCCTCCTTCTCAACTAGCTTTCTAGACAATATAATCCGACTGGGCCCCAACGGGGTCCTTGAAACCCACTTCCTTGCCTATCTTTTGGATGGGTATCAATCCTGGCCCTAAGCTCCAATCAAAGCCACTCTCTCCCAGCACACACCCAATCCACAATCTCCATTTAGATATCTTAGGTTGGAGTGTCTTGCCTATGAAACGAAAGGCATCTCAAAAGGGGTCCCTGGTCTGGTTTCTCTATTTTACTTTTCTGAGAATGCTTTACTCAAATAGAAATCCTCTATGTGGGTCAGGTACAGTTGTACAATTAATATTCTCCCTTCTCCCAACTCAGAGAGGTGGGCCCACACAGTACAAGGAAGCAATTCCACCAGCTTCTTTGCTGCTGTCTAAGGCTTGCTCTTGTAATTCTCTCTCCAGGGGCTGCCACATGGAAGGGGCAGCAGCGGCCTAGGTCATCAGAAAACTCATCATTTATAGAAGCAACTCTCACTCTTGTCCTCAAGTCGTCTTCTTCAACATTCATGTATTCATCAAATAGGTTTTGCATAGCTATTGGGTTTCAGTTACTGTACCAGATGCTGGAGACAGCAGAAAACAAGAGAATTGAGCCTCGCTGTCATGGAGCTGAAGGTCTGGTACCAACACTAATTCCAACTCCAACATTCCATCAATAGTAGGCCCAGCATTATCACTTAAAATCTGTTTTTTACACATGCATTGCAAGTAATAACGGCACTTATCTTGATACTCAGTCTGTTACCAAGGAATCCAAGGAATAACCAACTTGCCATCTTTGGAACGTGCAGACTGCTCAGCACATTGCCCTTTTGCCAAGTCAAGTCAATAGAGACATTGTTGATTCTTTCTAAAGGGTGAGAACTCAACTCCCACCCGATGAATATGAGAAAGAGAGGGTGAGATGCAGGGAAGGGCTGTGAGCAAAGGTAGAGGAACGGACGGGGAAGTCCCCTTTGATTCTAGGAGGTGGTCCCAGTCAGGATCTCCGATTTCGGTCCCATGGCAGGAGGTCACCATTCGGGAAGCAGAAAGTGTAATTTCTCACAATTTATCGTCCCCCCTCTCCTGCTGTCACCAACATACTTATGTCAGTCTCCTGCAGAGCACAGGTTTCCAATACCCATTTTCATCCTTTGCAGAAATGCTCACAAACACAATTGGAAATGTTTGGTTTAGCATTTCCTTTGGTTGGTTTTGTCGAAGTTAAGACTGCAATCGGTTGTATATGTTAATCTGATTTCCATGATTTGTCGTGGGTGGTAAGACTTGAAAGGAAAATGAGCCAGTTGCCTTTGTTTTTAAATGATCATTATTTCTGTGTTTGAATGGGATTTGTAAGAACCTTGGGGCTTTGGTGTATGAAACCTAAACACTTGGACTCAGAGTGTAATATTATAGCAACACCAGACCAGAAGAAGGATTTAAAGCCCAGTTATCATCTAATAACTGTCCCTGTCATTCCACAGGAAGGTTGTTATTTGATGTGGCAAAAAATAATTTGTGGCTCTGAGACCAAGTCTTGCTCCTGCAAGCAGGAGAGGACTGTTTTAAAGTCGATCTCATGGCCGGGCGCGGTGGCTCACACCTGTAATCCTAGCACTCTGGGAGGCCGAGGTGGGAGGATCGCTTGAGCTCAGGAGTTTGAGATCAGCCTCAACAAGAGTGAGACCCCGTTTCTACCAAAAAATAGAAAAATTAGACCCTTGAGCCCAGAAGTTTGAGGTTGCAGTGAGCTATGATGATACCACTGCACTCTGCCCAGGGCAACAGAGTGAGACTCTGTCTCAAAAATAAACAAATACATACATACATACATAAAGTCCATTTCTCCTCTCTGAGAGGTAAAAAAGATTGTCGGTTTTAACACACATTTCTCATCCACTTCCCCCCTCTAGATCTTAGTTTCCCTATTGTAAAGTGGAAAATTTGGACAAAGTTTCTAACGTCTTTGTCACTCGGATTTCATGACACATTTGGTCTCAAAAGGCAGTAAATGCTGGTCCCTCTGCCCAGCGCTGATATCCTGAATGTGCTATTCATTCATTCATTCATGAATGTGCCTCTCAGGGCTTTTCCAGCCCAAGGTCATATTTGACATGCTTCAGTTCCCAGAACATGACCCCAGGCAGCCAGTGTTTCTGCTGTCTTGGTCCCCTGTCTGCCAGCTGTGGGCCATCCAGGCTGAGTGAGGAGGGCCAAAAGGCAAGTCACTGAAGTGTCCACGGCCTGCTGGCTTCAGCTACGTGGATGGGTTTAGAATGGATGACCATGCACATTAACAAAACATGGAAAATCTACCATCTCCTATGGACATTATTTCTTAATAGCTTGTCTCTTTTAGCTTTTTGTCCATGCCTTTTCTTATCCCCCATAGATTTTTTTTTATTTCTATAGTTCAGAATCCTGTTTCACAGCTAGTTAGTGGTTTTTCACCTTCGAAGTGTTTATTCTCCCCTTTGATTCAAACTTCCTACGCTTGAATTATGTTAAGAGGACTATTTTTTTTTTTTTTGTTAGAAGAGGCCTGGTAGCTGGGAAGTTACTCCATCTTGTTGGAAGTTTCCAGGCCTCTTCCTCATTGGATACACATGGGAACTTCCGCGAGCTCAACTCTGCTGCTTGAATAAGGTTAATTCCTGGAGTAACAGATACTAAATCCCTAGGCTGAGAGGAACCTGATAGTTTATCCCACAATCTTTGCTTGATTACCTCCTATGGCAGGGCTCTTGCTAGGTCACACAGCAGTCTGTTTGGTTGCTAGACACCTCTAATTTTTAGAAAATTTATTTTTTTCAAAGAAAAGTTCCTACAAAAGAAATACCTACAAATAATAAAAATTCTAACAACACATAATTATATAAAGTTTCGAAAATGATGTTTGCCCCATAATTTCATACCCCATAGAAATTCACTATTAAATGTTTGATTTATATCCATCCAGCCTTACCCCCCCATGTATGTATATTCTCACACATGAGATTATACTGAACATAAATTCTATAATATGAACCAATCTTTATTAGCTTGAGCCTAAATCTGTCTTCCTATTACTTCTACCCATTGTCCTGTCTCCTCTATAAAGAGCAACATGGGATTAAGATGGCTCTACTTTTCACATAGCTGCCCTTCAACAATAATTTTTAATCGATGACTCTTGCCTCCTCCGGGTTTCTTGCTTTTCCAGACACCTCTGATAATATTCACAAGCTCCTTCGGCCCTGCACCTTGCTCCCGTGGATCAGTGGTCTTCTTGTGCTGGCAGGCGCATGGCTGAGCCCAGGGTGCACATGGAGCCTGAGAAGAGTGGACGATGGGTTGTTATGTTCCCACAAAGGCCCAGGACCTCCAGCAGAGCAGTCCCAGGATGCAGACACTTGCTGAGCAGCCACATTACACTCTTAATGCATGACGAGCTTCTGGCCAACTGAAGCCCCAAGAGGTTTTTGCAAGAACGGCTGGCAAGCCAGGTCTCTTCCATCCCATACTTGTGCAATTGATTTTTAAAAACTAAATTCCAAGGGTTTTGAATTTTACTTGTGTATGTGCTGAGCCAGACACCATACACTCTGTGTGCGTGTGCGTGTGCGTGTGTGTGTGTGTGTGTGTGTGTGTCTGTATCGGGGTGGAGAAATTTTTTTTCTTTCCAAGGCCACAGCATTTTTGGAAGTTCTCTTTTGGAATTGCTGTTGAGCCAGTTTATGTGCCATACAAGAAAATCAGCCGCATTTCTTTACAGTCACACCTTGTTTGGAACCAAAAATAATATTATTCAGCTTGATCACCCACCTCATTCACTAGATTTGCTGCCAAGTAGCTTTTAGCTCTTCTCAAAAATCAAATCTGCCTTCAAGAAACAAAGCCCCCACCCCCACTATACCCAGGGAACATTCCAAAGAATGTGCTATGGGCTATGGAGGTTTCTCTTTTTTTCCAAAGAAACATTCCAGAAAATTTGAGGGCACTGTCTCTGGTGCAGTGATTCCCTTCTAAGGCAGCTTCTTGGATGGACACAGTACTAGTTTGGATGTAGAAGGTCTGGTAGGTTTGCCAAGGAACCAACAAAATAAGCTGATTGCTTTTTATTCACTTTTACATATTTAGGAATTAACGTATTGACTTTGAAAGATTCACATTAAATATGGAGCACAGGGCTGGCCATGCAATCAGTGCTTGTTAAGTGTTTGATAAATCCAGTATTTATTCAACAAGTATTTTTGAGCAATGCTTTGTGCCAGACCCTGTGTCATGTACTACAGATACAATATATGACAGACACAGTCCCTGCCCTAACAGGGTTTCACCTCTACTGGAGAGTCAGACAAATTAGAAATTGCAATACAATATAAACACTATAATAGGGGTGCGCATGGGGTTCATGCAAAAACAGGATGGGCTCCATATTACGGTTAATGAGTCAGGGATATGACCCTTGAAGAAAGTGTAGAAGAAAAACCAGAAATTGTCCAGGGAATAAAGAAAGTGTAGAAGAAGACTTGAAGAAAGTGTAAAAATCATCCAGGTTACATGGGGGGAAGAGTGTCGTAGTCAGAACGGTGTGACACAGGCTCATGGTGGACCATGCATAAGGCAGGATATGGTTGTAGCATTTGCTGTCATGGGGCACTGCAGGACAGCAGGTGCCTCCACGGGTGAGGGGAGAGGTGTAACGTGGAAGGTGCACACCATGGGCTATTATGGAGCAGTTAGAAGCAACAAACCATCTGTACACCCAGCAGCACAGATGGATCTTAAAACCACAGTATGGGTCAAAAAGGCAAGAAAACACATGGGCTGTATAGCACCTCACCATTTGAATGAATTAAGATATATGCACAGAGGACAACAAATATTTTACAAAAATACAGACACACTAAAAGATACATGGACAGCATTAGAATGGGTGTCTCTGAGGGGAGGGTAACGGGAGTGGGCTGTGGGGATTAAAGGGAATACATGAATATATGAAACAAAGCAGTAGAGGAGCCTTGTCTGGACCAACTATGATGACATACCACGAACTGAGCAGTAGCTTTAACTCAATTCTTTGCACCTGAGGTCACAGGCAAAAAAAAAAAAAAATCAAAGAGGCCAGGTGTGGCAGCTGACACCTGTAATCCCAGCACTTTGGGAGGCGGGAAGATTGCTTGAGGTCAGGAGTTTGAGACCAGCCTGAGCAAGAGCGAGACCCTGTCTCTACTAAAAATAGAAAAAAATTAGCCGGGCATGGTGGCGCATGCCTGTAGTCCCAGCTACTGGGGAGGCTGAGGCAGAAGGATCGCTTGAGCCCAGAAGTGTGAGGTTGCAGTGAGCTATGATCATGCCACTGCACTCCAGCCTGGGCAACAGAGCAAGACCTTGTCTCAAAAAAAAAAGAAAAAAAAAAAAAGAAAAAGAAGAAAGAGAGGGAGTGAAAGGGGGGACAGGAAGAGGGGAAGGCATAGGATTCTAGAAGAAGCTATCTCCAGGGCCTGGTACAAAGTATGTGTTTAATAAATGAGGGAATGAACAAATAGATGAGCACTGAGAGTGTTCCACCTCAGACCACTTGAAACTACTGGCTAAACAAATGTACCTTCAATTGTGTGACGTACTTGCCACTTAGTTATACGTTGACTTTAGAATTTTGGAGGTGATTTGACTTAGAGTTTAGAGTAACCCATCACTCAACTACAGCTTCAGTTTGGAACAACATATTTAAGAGCTACTTTGGACATGATATTACAGCTTTCTTTTTGGGTAAAAATCCCCAGTTTTCAGCACCATGAGGCAATTGAATTGTTACATTTATTTTGCTTTGCTGGAGTCTAACAAAGATAGATTATCAACTCCAACCTCTTCATTGTACAGATGTAGAAACTGAGGCTCAGAGAGGTTAAGAGACTTGTTGAAGGTCACACAGCACGGTGAGTGCAAAATCACGACCGACTCAACTAGAGCCTTTTTAATGGTATTATACACACTTTGTCACTTGGAAACAGCAGAATTAACAAATAGTTACATTGGTGAACTAAAGTAAAGGCGGTTTTCTGAAATCTGTGCACATACAGAGTTAGTTAAACTGATCTTCATTTTGATCCTAGTGGCAGTTTTAAAAAAAAAATCCCTTATCTAACAAAACACATTGCCTTTCCAAATTAATGCATTCAAGCCAGGGCCTGCTTCGAGACGTTTAATGTTGCCCTTACAAATTAGAACCTGGGGTGCAGGAATTCCATCATCCTCCTGAAGACTCCCTGTCACAACAGAGGCATTGTTCTCCTCACCCATACTGTTTGGTTTCGTGCCTTTTCTGTAAGATGTTAGGTATTTATTTTGTTTTGTTGGTGCTTTTGTAATCAGTCTAGACATGGACCTACACTGAACCATCCAGGAGGCAGATAAAACTCCCACAGCGGAATTAGGTAACCCCTTTGTGCTGTTCGCTCAAGGGCAACTGGGAGGCTGCACCCCCCTCACCCGGCCCCCAAGCCAAAATGTTCCTGAAAATGACCACAGCACAGACTTGAATTCACTAATGGAGGAGGCGGGAAGTGTTCTGCCTCTGAAAATACTTCCAGTCCCATAGTAAGCTTTGTTTGTTACTTGGGATGAATTTGTTGCCCACATTTTTGTCTTAGCCAGGACACTAAATGCTGTCTCTTTGGAAATGAAAAAGGATCTTTTCACGTGGATCCTAGACACTGCTTATTTACAGGTTTCCACGATTGAGAACCTGTAGATTTTACTTGACCCTGAACAAGCGAAGGTATAGTAGCAAGACAAAAAATCATGGAGAGAGAGCAGGGTACAGATTACGTTAATTTAATTGTGGTGGGCTTTATTTGCCACCTTGATGCAGATTGTTTTGGATTTTTCTACTATTGTAGAATAAATAGAAGCATGACTTCCGTTGCACAATTTACACGGCCAATTACATTTGCTTTTACCATTACCGCACACTGTTACTAGCAACAGTGTTTTACCTTTCTGGAAAAATCTGAAAACATGTGTGTCCTGCCCCCAAAGCATCCCCAATACCATCCATACCTGTGACAGGAGAAGCTTCTGGAGGACAGGGCATTCCACATAAGAACGTGCGCCCCAGGCCTGCAGCCCCTGAGACCGTTCCGCCTGGCATCGCCCACAGTTCTCAGCCCCATGTTTCACGCACGGTCACACCACAGAAGATGTTTATGGAACGAACGTCAATCTGAGTGGCCAAAGCGTTGGCACATGGGACGGAAACTACTCCTTTTCTCTCAGACAACCAGAACCACAGACCTCCACATCTACATGGCAACAAGGCCACCAAGCGCCGGCCAAATGTGAAATTCGATCATATTCCTCAAGTCTGAGCTGCTACTTGAGTAGCATTCATTAGTAACTTAGGGCTCACTTAACTTAGAATAATACATTGTTTCCTGCCATTTTACCACAAGAAAGTCTTACTCCCTCACAGTGTTCTAGAACTTGTTTATGGCTGAAGTTGAAAAACCCCATCAGGGCAAAAATGTTGTCCGGGAACAACAGCAAAACCTGAGCTGTTTTCAAGTAGCCACAAACCATCTAAACTTCTAAATAAATTTCCTCCTTCACTCCCTATTTAGAGCACTGAAAATCCTAAATCAGCAAAGAAACATGAAATGTTTTCCCAGTATGTTTTTGTTCAGTGTATTTTACTATAATTCTTTGAAAATCTATAAGCTGTGTATGTATATGTACAGAAGGAAAACAGCATATTTATTTTGCCACACCTGTTGGGTTATAAAAAGTTTACTGCACTACCGTTTTTTCAGTCCAGAAGCCTGCAGTTAAAGGTTGTCTTTCTAATATGAAAATTTCAAATACCGTTTGGGGCTCCCAACAAATTAGATTCTGTCACAAATTGGTTGCCACAAACTCTCTTTTTCAGGGGTAGCTTTCCATCTCCTTAGTACCTAAGTTGCCGATAAGCTTTGGTATTTTCTCTTCCATCAAACCGTTATTTCAAGTAGTGATGGTCTCATTTCCTGTGATTTCAGACACTCATTTAGTCCTATGGCACCTGATGATATGAAATCTACGGCTCCCCAGCATGGCTCCCCCACCTGAATTTTGAGAAAACCCTAGAAAACTGGAGTTTTTGTCAACCTCCTCTCACTGTCATGGGATCAGCCACAGTGTCACTAAGGTTACATTAAGTTCTGTCCTGCCTATTTCCAGGACAGGCTCACATGAGGGAGAGCTAGGATAGTGTTCTGAATGGCTGGATACATCCTTTAGGGGGTTTTTGGTTTTTTTAAAGCAAGTACCAGATTTTCGATGCGAGGAGAATGAGGCGTGGAGGGTACTATGGCTTGCCCCAGGACAGTGGCGGGGCGGGGCGGGGGCACTCAGCATTCTGGGGCCTTTGTAACGGCCCAGCACTGCCTGGCTTGCTCAGTTTACCTGTTGGGATTAGCATTCTCCTCAGCCTCAAATGGGCAGTGATCCTTATATCAAAGAATCTCTCTGACTTCACAGGAAAAGGCTTAAGGCTTCCAAACCTCCCCGCTTCCCACCCTCTTCTAAGAATTTCACATTTAAAGATGAGAGGTCATCTTCAGAAGGAAGAGACAGAGATGGATACTAAGAATCGAACATTCTGGCTTCACCTGATGCTGAGAACCAATATTCCTTTTAAAGGGAAAGTCATTGAAAACTCACAAATGGCCAAGGCCAAGAGCCCACGTGCTCGCTGCAGAAACTTGTTGTTACTCTGTCTTGCCTCATCTCTTGATTTATTTCTCCTGATAGGGCCTTTTTAAAGCCTCACCAGTGGTCTGATTCTACCCAACAATGCGGTGGGAATCCAGCCACCCTGTCTTTTGTATTCAGGGCCTCAAGACTCTATCTCAGCTGTCTTCCAACTTCCCTCCTATGGGTCACTTTTGCTTCATCCCTTAGCTAGCACAGGAGGCAAGGCCTGCTGGGATGGCCATCCATTTCAGGTCACCCTGGGAGATATTCTAATCCAATCAAAGCCACCAGTCAACTGTTAGTCATAATCTAGGTTGTGCTCATTGCAAAGCCATCAACGATTTAGCAATCCAGTAGAGCCCATCAGGACACTGGGAGCAGAATTCAGAGTGTCTCACAGGAGATCAGGTTATATATAGCCAGGTCGTGAGGGGGGCTTAGGCCTCCCAAGAGTTGACCGGAACAGCTGAAGCCCGTGCTGTGAGCCAGCCGCAGACCCAAGGGAAAAGGTCCTCAAATTCCCCAAGAGCTTGCCAGGCCCATCTACCCAACTAATCCCGTACAGAGCTTCAGTTAAAGAGTGACTTGTGCAGCAGTGAGGCAGGAAGCCTGCCCGCTCACGTACCCACGTCCAACACCCCCTCCCAGTAAGAGCCTGCCGCTTACATAGAGAAGCTTTGCAGCAATTCCTTGGGCTTGGCTGTGTCGATCCGCGGCTACCCGGCCTAGTCTGCAAGCCACCGGCCTTGCTCACGTTGCTTGAGAAAATCCCTTTCAGCCTGCTGTGTGCTCCGAAGCACAGTGAGTCACAGGCCTTCTCACACGATCTGGCCCAGGCCCTTCCTGAAGTCCATATTCCCAGGTGAGATGGAAGCCAGCAAGCACACGTGGCTCCACTCAAAGGTCTTCTGAGGGTCCCATTTTGCTTTTGGACTTAAGTTCCAAAAGGCATGTCAGAGCAGCTGAACCCAACTTCCT
The DNA here is from genome assembly GCA_963574885.1 of Lepilemur ruficaudatus. Classification (NCBI taxonomy): domain Eukaryota; kingdom Metazoa; phylum Chordata; class Mammalia; order Primates; family Lepilemuridae; genus Lepilemur; species Lepilemur ruficaudatus. The sequence continues at coordinate 68,445 of CAUYRT010046817.1, forward strand.
CAGCCGCTGAGCTGCTCAGAGGTGCCATCCATAATGTGCCTGTGAGTCCAGATGAAACTGTAGGCTTCGGAGGAGGCAGCCAGCCAGGACTGGTTTCAAGTGCCTTCCACATTCTTCCTCTCTAAGAGTTCTCCGGAAGCTGCAGAGCTTAGTGTTTCTTATCCAAAAATCTTCTGGCATTTTTTATTTGTAATAATTCCAAACCCACTCAACATTCTTATAACAACTGAGATTTGGGAGAGAGAGAGGAAAAAAAGCATCAGCGAGACGATTAAGGGCATACTCACTGGTAGGTGCTGATTTTCAAGAGGAAATGAATTTGATGGCCCTGTAGAGCTTTCAGGAAGTGTTGATTTCCTGTCTGAGCCCCCCACAGTTTTTCTGTTGTTAATCAGGGTGGCTGCTTTGGATAGTGGACATGTGGGATTTGGGGTTGCCAGGGGCAGGGTGAGAAGGTTCCTGAAGTCTAGTCCCAGTGCTGGGAGCCAGCGGGACACAGGGTAGGGCCTGGTAGTAGTTGAGTGTATGCCTCTCAAACAAGGGCACTGGAAGAACTGGCCCCTGCAGCCAGCGCAATGCCTGGAGGGTGACTTCCATCATTCTCCATGCATCCTATTCTGCATGCTGCACCCGGGAAGAGACAGAAATTATCGAGGGGCAGAGCCAGCAGGCCCCTGAGATCAACTAGCCCAGCCCCCTCAGCCAACTGATGGGGAAAAGTAAGGCCTCAAGGAAAATGAGGAACATTTGGATGGTTCTAGAGTTTGGAGCCTCCTGTCTTCCAGTCCAGGGCTCTCTTGGTTTCCAACTCAGGAGTGGGATCAGAAACAAGACAGAGGCCGGGCGCGGTGGGTCACGCCTGTAATCCTAGCACTCTGGGAGGCCAAGGCAGGAGGATCACTTGAGCTCAAGAGTTCGAGACCAGCCTGAGCAAGAACGAGACCCCATCTCTACTAAAAATAGAAAAATGATCTGGGCGTGGTGGCGCACACCTATAGTCGCAGCTACTCAGGAGGCTGAGGCAGGAAGTATTACTTGAGCCCGGGAGTTGGAGATCGCTGTGAGCTAGGCTGATGCCACAGCACTCTAGCCTAGGCAACAGAGCAAGACTCTGTCTCAAAAAAAGAAAAAGAAAGAAAGAAAGAAAGAAAGAAAGAAAGAAAGAAAGCAAGCAGAATCTGCCAGGCCAGAATCTAACACTTTCTCCATCTCAGGGTCCCTGGGTTCTTATCACTAACTTCTCCTGTGAGTAAGCTCCAATCCTTGTGACAAGAATCAGACCAATAAATACTTTGTAGAATCTTCAAAGTTCCTGGATGCCAAGTGCTAGAGCAGTTGATGGCAAGCCTATTAGAAGAGGCATTTCCTACAAGACACAAATTTCCTTAGAGAAACATAGAGATTCACTTCAAAGGCCATGGAGGAGAAGAAACACATTTGCTCGAAGGGCGTGGTCTTTTTCTCCTGCAGTAACTCACACACAGTCTTCCCACCTGTCCCCCTGGGAACTTACCAGTACACTTATCTGGAGACCTGCCTCTCTCCTGTCTGCTCAGTCCTTTGTACTAGGGAGGCAGAATCCAACCACTAATTCCAGAAACCATGTTTCAAGAATTACAACATATCTTTGGGGAATGGACACTCTTGAAGCTCTGACTTGGGTGGGGCAAAGGCAATATATGTAACCTAAACATTTGTACCCCCATAATGTGCTGAAATTTAAGAAAATTATTAAAAAGAACATATCTGGCCCAGTATATTATGCCTTTCACTTCTACTTGCTGGCAACATAAGGAGGCTGGGCATTCCCTTTTATCTACCCCCGTCGCTGAGGCCTGGCTAAGGCCTCTTTCTGGAAGTCTCAGCTCTAGGGGAGCTCTTAGTTCTTAGAACCAAGGAGGAAGGTTGACAAAGGCAAGGAAGTAAAGCAGAAACTAATGCCCTCCCTACAGTGGGAGCTAATTAGATTTGAACTATAACTCCAGCAATGCTAAGAGATGGGGTCATAAGGACTTGGCCTAATGTGGGCTCAACAGTACCTTCTCCAGTGGCCCTGGTGGCTCCTCAAGTATATGGAACCTTGGCTGTGAAACCTTGTGATCATTTCACTTAAGTGTACATTGAGTTTTCATTTTATGAAGATCTCTTTCCTCACATTTTTTAGCTGACACCAAGTGATTAGATTTTGTATTTAGCATTGAAATTTTGCAAGAAAATCTCTTCCTTAGTCGAAACCTCCAGTTTAATTCCCCCAAAACAAGTTCTTAAACTACTTTTTTTTGGTTGAGAAGTAGTCAGAGACTTCTTTGAGAATCAGAAGAAAGTTTAGCTGTCTCTAGGAAAAAAAATGCACATCTACACTGTGGTTGGCAGCCTCTGTGAAGGCTTGCAAAGATCCCTTGGTATTCAAACTCTTGTGTGATTTCTTTCCCTTGAAAGTAGACTAGACCTAATGACTTGTTTCCAATGAACAGGGTGAGGCAAAAGTGATGAGATTACCTTACAAAAAGACTCTGGCTTCCTTATGTATATTTTCACATAATCCAAAAAAAAAAAACCAGACTGTGGCTTTCCTCTTGCTCACTCTCTCTTGCTCTCTCACTCACTGGGAGGGAAGTCAGCTGCCATGTTGTGTGCCACACTGTGGACAAGTCCACATGACAAAAAACTACCATCTCTATTTGCTAGCAAGGAACTGAGTCTTGCCAATAGCCATGCCAGTGAGTGTAGAAGCAGATCCACCTTCAGACAAGCCTTGCAGCACTGGCCAACACTTGACGACAACCAGTGAGAGACCCTAAGTTTGGGGCACCAGCTGAGCCACACCCTGACTCCTGACCCACAGAACCATGTGAAAATAAATATATTTGTAAGCTCCTACATTTTGGGGTAATTTGTTACCCCAGTAATAGATAACTTATACACATGCACACAAGATTTTGCCAAATGTCCAGGGCATTCCAGGACATCTTAAATCTCATACCAGGTCCCTTATAGATTAACTCCATGTTAAGAATCCCTAGACCAGTGACGACCAATAGAAATATAATACAAACTACATAGATATTTTGAATGTTTTACAAGCCACCTTTAAAAAGTAAAAATAAAAATAAACAGGTGAAAATAATTTTAATAACATTTTATTTAAATATCATTTGAACATGTAATTAATATTAATGAGATATTTTCTCTTTATGTTTCTGTACTAAATCTTTAAAATCAGGTGTGTCTTTCAGTGTATAACACATCTCAATTTGGACACATTTCAAGTGTTCAGTAGCCATATGTGGCCAGTGGCCTCTGTCATGGACAGTGCAGTCCAGGACTAATATGAAATTCAAGTAATGGAGAAGTAATTGGCTTCTCTGGCTATTAGAACACCAGCCACCCTAGATGCTTGGCACTAATGAGAAAGTTAGCAGGTCCTGTTGCTTTGGAAAAACCCGAAGTGATTAAAGATGTTAATACTCTCCAAATTGATCTGCAGATTCAACACAATTCCTATCAAAATCCTGGCTAAGTTTTTTTTTTCTTTTTGGGGGGCAGAAATTGACAAGGATCCTAAAATTCATATAGTAATGCAAAGGACACACAATAGCTCAAACAGTGTTGAAAAAGAATAAAATCAGGGACATCTACTTCCCCATTTGAAAACTTAACTACAAAGCAACAGTAATCAAGATCAAGATAGTGTAGAACTGGCATTGGATTGACACATAGATCAGTGGAACAGACTGAGTCCAGAAATGAACCTGTACATTTATAGTCAGTTGACTTTTGACAAGGGAGTCAAGACTATTTAATGGGGAAAGAATAGTCCCTTCAACAAATGGTGCTGAGACAACTGAATACTCACATGCAAAATATGGAAGCTGGACCCCTACCTCACACCATACATAAAATTAACTTAAAATGGATCAAAGACCATAGTTTGTAAAACTACAAAATTCTTAGAAGAAAACATAGGGGTAGGCCAGGCGCAGTGGTTCACGCCTGTAATCCTAGCACTCTGGGAGGCCTAGGCGGGCAGATCATTTGAGCGCAGGCGCTCGAGACCATCGTGAGCAACAGTGAGACCCTGTCTCTACTAACAAAGAATAGAAAGAAATTAGCGGGACAACTAAAAATATATAGAGAAAAAATTAGCCAGGCATGGTGGCACATGCCTGTAGTCCCAGCTACTTGGGAGGCTGAGGCAGGAGGATTGCTTGAGCCCAGGAGTTTGAGGTTGCTGTGAGCTAGGCTGATGCCACGGCACTCTAGCCCCAGCAACAGAGTGAGACTCTGTCTCAAAAAAAAAGAAAAAGAAAACATAGGGGTAAATTTATATGACATTGGATTTGGCAATGGTTACTTAGATATAATACCAAAAGCACAAGCAACAAAAGAAAAAACAGATAAATTTGACATCATAAAAATTAGAGTTTGTGTTTCAAAGGATATCATCAAGAAAATAAAAAGACAATTCACAGAATGGGAAAACACATTTCAAATCATATGTTTGATAAGAAACTTATATCTGGAATATATAAAAAATTGTTACAAATCAATAATAGAAAGACAAATAACCCAACTAAAAAATGGGCAAAGGATCTGAATAGATGTTTCTCCAAAGAATATCTATGAATGGCCAATAAGCATGTTAAAACATGCTCAACACCACCATTAGCCGTTAGGGAAATGCAAATCAAAATCACCATGAGATACCGTATTCACTGAAATGGCTATAATAAAAATATTGGAAAATAAGTGATGATAAGGGTATGAAGAAATTGAAACTCCTACATTGCTGGTGGGAATGTAAAATTGTGCAGCTGCTTTGGAAAATAATCAGGCAGTTTCTCAAAATGTTAAACATAGCGATATCATATGATCCAGCAATTCAATTCCTAGGTATATACCCAAAAGAATTGAAAGCAGGGACTCGAAAAGATACTTGTCTGCCAATGTTCACTGTAGCATTATTCATGATAGCCAAAAAATGGAAGCAACTCAAGTGTCCAGCAACAAATGAATAAACAAAATGTCATATATCCATGTGGCGGAATATTATTCAGCCATGAAAAGGAAGAAGTTTGCATACATGCTACAACATTGATGAACATTAAAAACATTAAGTGAAGAAGATTTTGAATGTTCACAACGCAAAGAAATGACAGATGTTTGAGATGACGGATATTCTAATTACCCTGATTTGATCATTACACATTGTATACATGTAAAAAAAATCACTCTGTATCCTATAAATATGTAAAATTATTACAGTCAACCAAAAATATTAATGAAAGGAAAAAAGTTCAATGGTAAAAAAAAAGATAATATCCTAAATGAAAAAAGCCAGACAAGAGGACAAACGTGTGATTACACTTGTATAAAATATCTAGAATAAACAAATTCATAGAGACAGAAAGTAGATTACAAGTTATCAGGGGTTAGGGGGAGGGGAGACCAGGAAGTTGTTTCTAAATGGTTACAGAGTTTCTGCTTGGGATGACAAAATAGTTTGGGAAATAAATAACGGTAATGGTTGCACAACATTGTGTAATTAATGACACTAAATTTTGCACTTAAAAGTGGTCAAATGGCAAGTTTTAAGTTATATGTATTTTAGCACAATTTTTAAAAAATTAATAAAGTAATAGGTGGCTCTGTGGCGCAATGGATAGCGCATTGGACTTCTAGTGACGAATAAAGTAATATACACCAAACCATTGAATTTGTATACTTTAAATGAGTGAATTGTATGATATGTGAATTATATCTCTGTAACGCTGTTTAATAAAACAAAGTGAATACCTAGAAAAAGGGGAAAACTTGTGCAAGAATTTCCATTGCAGCGTTATGCATAAGAGCCAAAAGGTGGAAATGATCAAGTGTCTGTCAATCTATGAATGGATTAACAAAAATATGGTATATTCATATAATAGAATATTATTCAGCTATAAAAAGGAAATAAAGTACTGATACATGCTACAGCTTGTATGAATCTTGCAAACACTGTCCTAAGAGAAAGATGCCTGTCATCACATAGTATATGATTTCATTCATATGAAAGTTCAGAATAGAGAACTCCATGGAGACTGAAAGGAAATTAGTGCTTGCCTGGGGCTGGGGCATGGGGTGGAGTGTTGGTTGTCAGAGAGAGACAACCAACTGATACAGGTTTCTTTTGCGGGGTGTTGAAATTTTCATAAAATTAGATAGTGATGATGATTGCACAACTTTTTGAGCATACTAAAAACTACTGAACTTGACAGGAAGCCCCTTGTGGGCAGGACTGCATCTGTTTAATTCATCAGCGTATGCCCAGAAAATAGCACAGTGCCTGACACAGAGTAAATACTTAATACCTTTTTTCTTGACCAAATAAATATATAAATGGTGAATGCTTTTTTTAAAAAAATACTAAACTCTACACTTTAAGGGGGTAAAGTTTACAGTCTATGAAATATATCTCAATAAAGCTGTAAAAAAAAAAAAAAAACCTAGTGGCTGTTTAGGGCAAACTCACTGATTCCACATCATCTCTGTCCTTTACAGAGAAATCTGGGAAGGCAGCATGGTGCGGTGGAGAGAGGGAGCAATGAAGGGAGTTAGAGTTACTGAACACCCGACCTGTGCCTATTTCACCTGTGGCCACATACCTCATCTTATTTAATCTGTGCTCTGCTTGTGCCCATTTCACATGGGAGGGAATTCATGGGGTCAAAGCCACAAGATGAGCTCGGTGGTGGAGCCAGGTTTAGAGAGCAGTCTCCCACCTCCAAGTTCACAGTCTCTTGCCCTACCACGCTGCTCCAGGGACTCAGCATAGCCGTAAGGCCCATTTCCCTCGCACTGTGTGTGTCTAGGCTCCTGTGTGTATTAGGTGAGGGGTTTGAACTATGGCAGCGGTTGCAAATTCAAATTCCCACTGGGGCCCAGCAGACAACAGAAATGCGTGTAAGTGTTCAGGGAATGGCGGCCATGAATCCAGAGGATGTGTGACCCATCTCACGGGAGCAGTGGGTACTCACTCCAGCTCAGGGTAACAGAGTAACAAAGGCCTGCGGTGGCCAGATCCTGACTTTTCACTGGAAACCAAAAATATGGATTTTAAATATTGGCAACTAGTTCAAAGTTAAAAAAAAAAATCTATTTGGTGCAAATAAAACATTTGCATGATGATTCCACTGAGGGCCACTCGTTTGCAAATCGGAGCTAGGTAGGTATTCTGTGCTGATCATTCTGGATTTCACATTCTCTGAATCTCTCCACCGCAGACCTGGCCCCACTCACCTCAGTGAGTGCAGGGTTCAAACACTGACTTTCCAGAGGGCCTCTGTGTTGTCCTTAAGGGAAATCTGACCGCAGAGAGCAGCTGTAGGCCCAGGCTTCTAAACTGCAAAGGCAACTTCTGAATGTGGAACACACTTTTCCTTCCCAAAGTAGGCATTCCTTTTCCTCCCGTTCTGCCCAGGCACATTGGGTGGTTGGAGAAATATTTGCCTGAGCTGCCAGGCACACGTATGGCAAGTGGTGTCTGTAAATCCAAGTTTTCAAAATAACAGAGAGGCCTTGGTTTAATCTCTTACAAAGCCCCACCCAACACATTAAGATGGGGGCATTATGAAATAACTCTTCCTCTTAATTTTATCCAGAAATAAGGCTAGAGCCAAGAATGTATAAAAGTAGCTCTCTGCATTCTTAGGTTTTCATCTTGGATGTCACCATGAGTTTTGTGGTTTAGCCAAGGAATAGGTGCTATCTTGTCCTTCTGTTGGTTGGAAATGAAAATGGATTAAATGTAACATTAATGTTTGGCTTTTTAAAACATACATTCACAGCTGTAAGAGAGCCAAAATTAAAGAAAAAATCATTTTGACCAGCAATTCCCCAGTGCACCATCATGGTCACTGGAAGCACTATAAAGTCAGGAAACGTAAAATAGAATGTTTGATCCTGCTCCCATCTTCTTTGCTGTAAAGACAAAACCCTTCTGGTAAAATCTGCAGAGTTGGTGGTCCAAGGAAGCCCTGAATTTTTGCTCCCAAAGTCTTGCCTCTCTCACTGCAATGGATTGACCTTGGAGAAGGTGAGTTAGAGACATGGGCACGCTTGGGGACAGGGGCCGTGGGGGGAGCAATATAAGGAATAGGCAGTGGGAACAGTGAGGGGACAGAAAGGAGCCCTTCAGCAGGTCTGTCAGTGGCATGAATGGTCAAAGGCAAGATGGAGGTGTGGGGTGCACCTTTCCATCTACTCAGGATGGAAGTGGTTCCTTCACGGCTGTCTCTGTACACATCACACAGACTTACCAAGCCTGCTCCTGAGAAGCTGATTCTCCTTAGGGTCCTCCTCTGAGGCCCATGGAAGCACATACCAGAAACAGGCTCCAACCCAACCATGGGCATTGCCTCCTCCCTCAACTCCTATATATTCCCATTCCCAACTGCGTGCAGAATTGTCCAGACCAAATGTACTGGTCTCCACCCTGACCTTCCTGGCCCTTGGCTCTCTATTTAGCTTTGCACCCTAGCTCCTCACCCAGGCTTTAACAACCTCTTGGGGACATGCTCCTCTGACAGCACTGACTCAGCCCTCACAATGACACCCATTTTTGCCTTCAGGAGGTGTGGTAGACTGAAATATGGCCCCCTGGAAGATATCCACATCCTAATCCCTATAACCTGTGGATATTATTTTATATGGAACCAGGAACTTAGCAGAGTTGATTGAATCAAGGGTCTTGAGGTGGGGAGATTATCCTAGATTATCTGGATGGACCCTCAATGAAATTACAATTGTCACCATAAGAGGAAGATAAAGGGAAATTTAACACAGACAGAAGAGGAAAAGACAACACAGCTATGAAGGCAGAGATTGGAGTGATGTGGCCACAAGCCGAGGAATGCTGGCAGCCACCAGAAGCTGGAAGGGGCAAGGAAGGGATGCATCCAGAGGACGTTCAGCCCTCCCAACATCTTGATTTTGGACCAGTAATACTGATTTTGGACTCCTGGCCTCCAGAACTGTGAGAGAATAAATTTCTGTGGTTTTTAAGCCACCAAGTTTGTAGTAATTTGTTACAGCAGCCACAGGGAATTAATACAAGAGGGATGCTCCTCAACTTCCAGCAAGATTCTACCCCTAGTTGGGGACTTCACCTGGCCCCTAAGGTGAAGTCTATTCCCTTTGTGACATAAAAAGAACAACAGGGCCAGCAGGGGTCCCCTAGGGTGAGATTTGGGGCCCAGGAATCCTATGGAGTTCCAGAGAAGAAAGTGCATTACTTGATCTCAAGTCACAGAAATTTTAAACTTACAGATAACAGCAAAGTGGTGAAATACTTTGTGACGTGATTGAGACCGCCCAGCAGACTCATTGGCAAGTGTGGACTATGTAAGACTTGGCCCTGATGCTTTCAAAATCTTCCTGGCAGGTGGTTTAGAAAGTGCTAACCTGAAAGTATTTTGCATAAAGTTATTAACTACAAACTCTCCCTCTTGGCCTTGGCTGCATCTTATCATCACCCGGGGAGCATTTAAACCCCCAATGAGCAAACCACAACCAAGACCAATTAGATCAGAACCCCTGGGGATGGGATTCAGGTCTCAGTATTTTTTAAAGTTCCCCACCCAGATGATTGCAATGTGCAACCAGGGCAGAGGACTGCTGCTTAAGGCAGAGCACTCGGCCCATTCTACCCCCTCATATAATGCAACCCTGTGAGGTCAGGACAGAGGAAGTCAAAGGATAAGGATCTTTCAAGATCTCACTTCCAGCCCAGTCCCTTCCTCTAGCTGGAAAGAAGGAAGATGAGGCAAAAAGTAAGTGAAACAGCAGCTCTTCTGAGATCTCCTCTGAAGACCCCTAGATGAGGAGCCTGGGAACCTGCCTGATGGATAGCTTTGCTCTCTGGCAGACATTCCAGGAGCATCTACTCACAGGCTCACTGGTCCCCTTGATCAGAAGTGATCCTGGGGTCCTGGAACTACTTGATTTAAGGTGGCACAGGCCATAGATCAGACACCAGCTTACCTGACCTCAGTTGTACTGATAGAAAGCTGGTGTAGGATGTTGCCAGAGCAATGACTGATCCCTTCCAGCAAAAAAGGATTAAGGTCAACAAACTCTCCTTCCTTCTCCCCTTCCAGAGTTTTCTTCTTAGAATAATTGTATTGACTATATAGAAATCAGACTAGTCACCACCATTTCCATGAACTATCCATCATTTATGCTTGGTTATCATGCCCTATAGAACCAAGTGTATATAAACTGCTGCACGAGCCTGATGAACTCTGTTGTGAGATTGGATTTCAGCACTAAACTCTGTTTAGCAGTCTTCATAGATGGTAACTCTCCTACTACTGTCATTGGCTCAATGATCTTCAAACATTAGAGGGGAAAGTGCTTGCTGGCTCTTGGCTCTCTTGAGTAATGGATGCTGTCCTATAAGTAACTGGCACTCGAGGCAGATTTCTGAGTCTGAGAAATTTGTAACCTTGAAAAATACCAGTCAGGCCTCACAAGGGAGGAAAATGAGGCTTCATGCAGACCTGTTTGAATAAAACATGACCAATTTGCACCTTCCTTGTGTGTTTTTACAGCTACCTAATTCACGGGTGCAGATGGCACTGGTTTATTGTGAAAAGTGTAACTGCAACAGAGCAGCTGGGAGCCAATATAGCAAAAAAGGTGGATGTGAGTTTTCTGTGGCCGCCACGAATAACAGCTGAAACAGTCCTCCAAGAGGAAGGGGGCTCAGCTGGGGATGTGTGGGGAAAGGAAACTACTCTGTGCCTCTCCAGCCCAACTTGGGAGAAGAGAAAGTGCCAAGGAAAAAGAGTTTTAAGACTCTCACAGGGAGCCCGAAGCAGACCAAAGGATCAATAGTTTGGCTCTGAAGTCATTGTCTGAGGGCAAACGTCAGGACTTTGAAGATGAAGAGAAGTCATAGAACCGGGCCTGGTTCCATCCAACTCCTGACTGGATGTTGGCAGGTGGGGCCACCTTAGGCCAGCACTGTGTCCCGGATGAGATGAATGGTGGCGGGGTGGGAGAAATCAGGGAAGGGGGAGTGCGTAGGGGAAGCAGGCAAGGAAGCAGAGCCAAGTCTCAGATTTTTGGGTTACAACTTAATGGCATTCCCCTCAGCTGAGGTAAGGGGGTTCCTGTTAGAAGCAGATGAACAGCTCCTGGCATGTTTATACAGCTAGTGATTTTGTTGTCTAAGAAAGTTTCTGTTAATCAAATAGAGTATATTTTGTTCAGAGTTAGATCCTTTTGAAAATAAACATCTGATCTGATTTCACTACAAATTCACTGTTGCCGTCTATAAGGAATCTATTGGAGTTTTTCTTTCTTTAAATGCCACATCACATAGATTTTCTTTGGTGATTTATATCCCTCCAAAAATCATTTCATTAAGAAAGATATCCAAGCTACAACCCCAAACCCATCACACTGAAAATTGCGGCCCTTTGTGTCTCTGATGGTAGCTGGTGGGGTTCATCGAAGCTTCAGAAACACATCACGTTTGATCATCATTATTTCCCCTCCTAAAACTTGAGGTTCAGGGAGCTTGTAGTACCACATGCTTTCTTTAACGTTCAAGGGCATGCACAGTAACAATAAATCCTTCCTCATGGACACAACTGATTTTAACTGATTTTTTTGTACTCGAGGAAGAAAATTCAGCCCAAAGTTTCCAGAAGCTAAATAAATGGAGAGAAGCTGAGTTCCTACACACACTTTTAAAATGTTTCAAAGGTTTTGATTACTGGAAAAATACCCGTGATACATTCCAGAATAACACTGAGTGGGAAGAGAACTATCTGAACATGTTTGTGCTTTAACTAATAGCCCAAGTGCTACTCGACAGAAACATTATAATGAAGTTAATTAAGAATTAATGAAGTTTACTAATTAGCAATTAATAAAGTTCTCACAATGTGACACCTGACATTTAGTTCCACGACTTTTTTCTGGTTCCAGATGTTTTTTAATTATAAAAAGATCACCAGTCCCGTAAATGATGCTCCTGTGTCTTTTGAATAGTCATTGTTGATGTGTGGGCATTTTTTCCACTGTGTGAGTCATAGCAAAGATCACTTTTCTTATCCGTTTGATGTTTTTAGATACATTTACATTCAAATAAATCCACAAAATACCAGGAATGGCTACAGGAAGGGCCACTTCTTTGGAAATGTATTTCAGATGGTGACGTTTTAGCAAACGCTAATATACAAATCAATCCAGTGTAAGATGGAGCTTGGTTCAGCCTCATCTCCAGGCTTAGACATAAACATAGGGGCCACAAAATAACCGGCCAAACTGAAGCAATCCAAGTTCCAATACACAACAAGTTAGTTTCACACCAAGGGAAAGGTCATTTCTTTAATCCATGTCTTCTGGGAATGTACACAAATGGCATTCTTCCCAACCTACGTAATTAAACAGTTTAACTGGTGTGGCCATTAACTGTTTATTTTCCCATTGGGTAATGGGGGTACGTTAGCATCAGATGACAAGGGAAATATAGGCAGTAGCAAATGTGCTGGTGTTTCTCTCTCTCTCTTCTCTCTCTTCTCTCTCTTCTCTCTCTTCTCTCTCTTCTCTCTCTTCTCTCTCTTCTCTCTCTCTCTCTCTCTCTCTCTCTCTCTCTCTCTCTCTCTCTCTCATCAAGCTGTTTTCCTTCTCTCTATAGAATCCAAGAAAGGCTTGGCTCAGACCACAGAGACTCTTTGCAGTGAGGACTGGCTGCTCCAACTTCACCATTTCCCTACTGGTGAGGCCACTGGATTTAGTTCTATTACAACCACTATTACACCAACTTACAAAGTCAGGCAAGCCACAGGCAGGCAGCCTCCTGCATGGGGTGTTATTTGGAGCTCACCTGGGAGGTGTGGCACTCAGGTAGTAGCGTGAAAAGAGGAAGCACGGGATTGGAAGTTATATACACCAGGGTTACAGTCCTGGCTTCCGCACTGTGTGACCTTTGACAGATTTCCACACCTTTCTGAAGTTCAATTTCTGCGTCTCTAAAATTGAGATAATAATAGAAGCTAAATTCATAGGATTGTTGTGAGGATGAAATAGATAACATACATGAAGCATGCTTAGTACAGTCCTGGCAGGAAATAACTACTTAATAAATGGGAACTCTGTCTCCATCTGTATACAAAGGAAGACTCTAGTGGTACGTTTAGGGGAAGGGAGGGGCTGTAATTGGGACGGGGCTCATGGAAGGACTTCTGGAGTGGCTGGCAAGGTTCAATTTGTGTCATGGGTGGTAGTTCCAAGGATATTTGTCCTGTAGTAACTTGCTGAGCCATATGTTTGTTTTATGTGGTTTTCTGTATGTGAATTTTATTTTTTTAATAAAAATATTACAATAAATAAAAAAGTATTTATTTGTTCTAGGAAAGAAGGAAGACAGAACGACAGAAAGGAAGGGAAGGGAAATGAAGAAAAGAAAGAAAGTAAGTAGCATAGCACAGGAGAAGATGGGGGAAGTAAAAACACAGCAATGGAAAAGAGTCCCACCATGCCAGTGTCCTGAGGTCCAAGGCTTGCACTGTGGCTTCCAGTTCAGACCCAGGCAAGTAGTTGGCATCAGAGTATCCAGCCAGCTGTGAGCACACATGGCCCAAGACTCTCTGGGAGGCAACATTATGCAGAGACCTCTCAGCAAGCAGCGAGCTTAAGGCCAGGCTTGCAGGGAAGCAGTGACAAGGGCCCTGCATGAGGAGGAGATTGGGTCACAGGAATGATGCAAGGAGGTGGGCTGAGTATCTGAGCAACCTCCCTCTCCTCTCTCCTGCCTGCCCTTCAGCCGAGGAACACAGATCACTTCCTGTGTTGCCAATGGAAAGGCCTCTTTTCACTCATCCTGTTCAAATTGGTCACTGCTGACACTTTGTCACTGTCCCTCCTCATTCCTCTTGCCACTCAGTCTCCTTTTCTCTGCCAGCCCCTTAAGTATCCCAGGCCTCAGCCCTAAGCGCTCAGACCTCCTTTGCCCCCTCTCTCTGGTGCTCAGCCTCCCCTGCCTCCATGCCCGTGCGTGCCAGCTCCCTGCCTCCAGCTTTCATCTCTACCTTAGGCCTCACGCTCTGTCTCTAACCACTTCACTTGGCCAACTTGGATGTCCACAGGCCCACAGGCTTAATATGTCCTCATGGTTTTTAGTCTTCATCTCATGCAACTTGCTGAGGGCCTCTGTCCCCACCTAAGGTGCTCAGTGCCTCACCTGGCTGTGAACTGCTAAGCATGCCAACCAGCTCTCACTCCACATTGCCAGGACCCGATGCAGGTGGGCCCTGGGCCCTCTGCCACTGCAATCAGCCCTGATCTACAGCTGCACCCCTTCCTCCTGTCACCACTCCATCCCCCCAGATGGTCCCTACCCTCCCAAACCCGTGTCTCTCTTCCTGATGCGACCCCACACTCATCCTGTAGAGTTCAGGAGAGGTGGCACTCTTCTGGTCCTGACCTTTGGATTCCTTTGAAAGCGACCTGCCCCTTGTTATACTAGGTACCCCATTAGTCCCATCCAATCTAAGTTCTAGCACCGCTTGGTGTTCTTTTACCATTTACCCCAGCCCTGTGATTAGGGACCAGACATCCATCCCATATAGAGATACTCTCCGTGAGGTTATAGACCCCACTGAGACAGGCCACTACTACTGCCCTCCCACAAAAGGTTACGTGGGATACCATTCCATGTCTTCGCTACCTCTTCAAGGTTTTCCTAGCACCCCAGAAAGAAAGACCTGAGACTTCTTTCTTTCTCTTTTCTTCATTGACACCTCCACTTAGATGTCTAATAGCCACCTTAAACTTGATCTGTCAAATGGATCTATTTATTTCCACCTTCTCCACCATCTGTTCTGCCTAAATAAATGGCAACACCACCTACTTACTAACACTATCTGATCAAGGCATCATTCTTCTTTTTTGTAACAATTTTATTGAGGTATAACTCATATGTCATACAATTAAATATTTTAAAATATACAATTTAGTGGGTTTTAGTACACTGACCAAGTTGTACAACCATCAGCAGTATCTAAGTCCAGAACATTTTCATCAACCCCAAAAGAAGCTCTATACCCATTAGTAGTCACTTCCCATTGGCCCCTGCACTGCATCACCTGGAAACCACTAAGGTGTTTGCTGTCTCTATGGATTCGACTATTCTGGGTATTTCATATTAATGGAGTCATTCAACATGTTGCCTTTTATGTCTGGCTTCTTTCACTTAGCCATAATATTTTTGAGGTTGTAACACTTATCAGTACTTCATTCTTTTATATGACCGAGTAATATTCCATTGTATGAATACAAATCTTGTTTATCCTTCCATCAGTTGATGGGCATTTGGATTGTTTCCACCTTTTGGCTATTGTGAATAGTGCTGCTATGAACATTTGCATGCACATTTTTGTTTGAACACATGTTTTAAGTACTCTTGGGTATTTGTCTGGAAGAGGAATTGCAGGGTCATTTGGTAATTCTATATTTTACTTGTTGAGGAACCACTGAAGTGTTTTCTATGGTGGCTAAGTCATTTTGCATTCCCACCAGCAATGTATGAGGGTTCCAATGTCTCCATATCTTGGCCAACACTTGTTATTTTCTATTTTTTCATTATATCCATCCTAGTGGGTGTGAATTTTATCTCACTGTGGGTTTGATTTGCATTTCCCTAATGAATAATGACATTGAGCAACTTTTCATGTGTTTCTTGGCCATTTGTATCTCTCCTTTGGAGTAGCCCTGATTCTTCACGAAACTCCTTTCTTGTTTTCTGGTCTTTCTCCTACCAGTCTCTTGCCCCCCTCCTTACTTCCCTTCTTCTTAATCTCCTCTATGGGCTCTTCCTGCTCTGCCCAATCCTCAAGTTTGATATCCCTTAGGGTTCTGTCCTAAGTGGTTTTTGTCCTTACTCCACACACTGTCTTTGGGTGATCTCATCTGCCCTATGGCTTCACCTCTGTCTCCAAGCTGGCAACTCCTGAATCGTCCTCTTTAGCCCGAATCTCTTTCCTGGGCTCCAGGCCCATATATGAAGTTGCCTCCCAGATGGCTCCACTTGGCTGTCTCACAGCACCTCACACACTCAGCATGCCCAGACAGCGCTATGCCACTGCCACAAGTTCAGACCTACTCCTCTCCTACTTGGTCCCATAGGCCCCAAACTCTGGAGTCTTCTTAGGCTTCTCATTCCATATTACTAATCAGTCACAACAGCCTATACTTTCTGCTTTGGATGCTTCCAAATAGAACATAAGCCTGGCAAAGGCTTAAAACATTGAGTTATTTTCTGGCCTGGCATTCTAGGTGATAAAAGACTCAAATGGAGCACGCTCATAAAATATTTTCAATCTGCCTAAGTACTTGACCTGCCTGTCACCTGCCTCCTGGGTCAGGTACGGGAGGTAGGGATGCAGTTTCTGGGTTCAATTTCACTTCTCTCCATGCCTACTATCTCTTCCCTGGTCCACACCCTCATTATCTCTCACCTAGACTACTACAAGACTCTCCTAATTGGTCTCTGCTATAGTTTGGATGTTTATCCTTCTAAATTTCACCTTTAAATTTGATCCCCAATGTTGATGGTAGAGCCTAATGGGAGGTGTTTGGATCATGGGAGCGGATCCTTCAAGAATGCCTTGGTGCTGTCCTCCAGGAAATGAATGAGTTCTCATTCTATTAGTTCCCGTGAAAGCTGGTAGTTAAAAAGAGCCTGACACTTCTCTCCTTGTTTCTCTCTCTCACAATGTGATCTCTGCACACACTGTCTCTCCTTCATCTTCGGCCATGAGTGAAAGCAGCTTGAAGCTCTCACCAGAAGCAGGTGCTGGTTCCGTGCTTCTTGTACAGCTTGCAGAACTGTGAACAAAATGATTCTTTTCTTTACAAATTACCCATTCTCAGGTGCTCCTATACTTTGGATGTTTGTCCTTCCAAACTTCATAGTAATTTTTTTTTTTTTTTTTTAGAGGCAAGGTCTCACTCTGTCATCCGTGCTGGAGTGCAGTGGCACAATCATAGCTCATTGCAGCCTCAAACTCCTGGCCTCTGGCCGGGCACGGTGGCTCACGCCTGTAATCCTAGCACTCTGGGAGGCGGAGGCGGGCGGATCGCTCAAGGTCAGGAGTTCGAAACCAGCCTGAGCAAGAGCGAGACCCCGTCTCTACTAAAAATAGAAAGAAATTAATTGGACAACTAAAAATATATATAGAAAATATT
>CAUYRT010046818.1:0-14409 GCA_963574885.1 Lepilemur ruficaudatus
TATCTGTTGGGTGAAGAGAAGGTGACTGCTTTTTTTTTTTTGAAACAGAGTCTCACTCATTTGCCTGGGTTAGAGTGCGGTAGCATCAGCCTAGCTCACAGCAACCTCAAACTCCTGGGCTCAAGCAATCCTTCTGCCTCAGCCTCCCCAGTAGCTGGGACAACAGGCATGCACCACCATGCCCGGCTAATTTTTTCTATATATTTTTAGTTGGCCAATTAATTTCCTTCTATTTTTAGTACAGATGGGATCTCGCTCTTGCTCAGGCTGGTTTTGAACTCCTGACCTTGAGTGATCCACCCGCCTCGGCCTCCCAGAGTGCTAGGATTACAGGCGTGAGCCACCATACCCGGCTAGGCCTAAGTTTTCTGACTGCTTGGACATCTTCCTGTTACTCTTGGCTTTGGACTTCAAGCTGCTATTGCTAATGGCCCATTTGGTCCTGCTGTTGACTTGGTACCTGATGACTCTGATCAGGCTGACCCTAGAGAAGGATTGCTAGGGACTACTACAGACTGATGAGGAGTGAAAAATCTCAATGGGCGGGATCTAAGATTTGACCACAAGAACCTGCTTCCAAACAAGGATGGAGAAACTTGACAGGGAGGTTGAAAGCAGTGAGAGGGCTGCGGTATTTCCACAGATGGTTTCCATTGTCCTCCAGGATATACTAAGTAATGTTAATAAGCTGCCCAATAATTTTCCCATTTAAACATGTTCTTCCACTTACCCTTGCTTCTTCAAAACAAAACAAAGCAAGCAAGTGAAAATACAGCAATGATATAAAACAGAAGAGACTTCAGATTGAAAGCAAGGTGCTAAGCTAAGAGCAGACATTAACCATTACATCGTTAAATTAAAGGTTATTAAAAATGCTTCAATATGCTAATGGTACCTTATATTTGCTTAGTGCAACTTTTTTATATATTCACTTTTGAATTTTTTATAGTTTAATATCATACCTCTTTAAAATTGCATAAGTTTGAAACCTGGTTATTGTAGGTGGAACCTAGTGTTTTCTAAGTTGTGTTTCTTATTCTTTTTCTTCTTTCTTTCTTTGGTTTTGAACTAAATAGGAAGATTTTTGACAATTCCTTAGTGAGATTTTCATAGCATATACATCATTGTTAATTCTGGTGGTAGCATTTTGTTGGGTAATTAATATTAGTACATATTTCTTTCTGTATACACGTTTTCCTTACAAAAATCCTCCTAATTTCAATTAACCATAAAGATGTGACTATAATTTGCAGGTTAAAAACATAGCCTAACCCATACACTGCAAATAAGAATGTTCGAAGCGTCTTGCTTTAAAGATGGGCCAGAAATCTGGCTGTAATAGAATTTCTAGCCAGCACCCACAGATGTCTGTGGGGAGTTTAGAAACCACCTGTTATTTTTTCCCAAAGTCAATTTAGGAGTATTTTAAGCTCTCCTTATAATCTTTAAGTAGAATGGAAACTGTGGGTTTTGGAGTGAGTCAACCCAACAGCTTTGTCTCCACTGGGCCATGAGTGACTCTTAAGAAAAACACCATTTTGAGCCCTTGTCTTGCTTCTCACTGATGGTAGAAAGAACACAGTCGCATTTACTGTGTATCCAGAGTGTAGACTAGGGCACTACTCAATATTTAGCTACACTTGTGATTTTGTTTTGATTGAGAGGCAGCAGGTAGGAATACTGCGCAGAGGGTAGCGACAGTTTTATAAAATATTTTGGAATAAGAAAAAAAACCAACAACCTGAGAAGTGATCACTTAAAAATATGCCTGGGCTGTAGTTGTGGTTTTGGCTATACGTAGGGGTCGCTGAAGGTTGAAAACAGTGGAGAGAGCTTGCTTTCAAGTCCTGGTTCTCACACCCTTTCTTGGCAAATAGCATTCCACTGTCTCTCACACTGCCCGCTAGAGGGCGACTTGACACAGAGATTAACAAACAGGACCGCGGGGCCGGCCGCATCCTTCCTGAGCCTGTACCTTGGCCGCTGCTCTGTTATCACTATTGTGTCTGTTTTCTTGAGTCTTGATTTTGAAAGCTTATTTTTATTGTTTAGTATACCATTCTACATCTGTTTTAGGTTAAAATGGACAAAAATAACTAAAAGAAAAGCCTTTATTCAGTCATAGCATTGACCAGCATCGCCCAGGGTGGATGGAAGATAAATACATTCCGCTGCTCAGGTGGGCGGTCAGCTTTCACCAGGTGGGCAGGTGTGATGGCTCCTAGCTCTGCATACAGGCCGGGATTTTAAAACATCAATCAAAACAGTCATGGGAGTAGAAAACTGATGATTTTCACCCTCATTTTTGCCTAGAATCCTATTTTCTTTTGCTGAAATGGGAACTGTCTTCATTCAAATACATTTGTCATAGATTTCAGACAGCAACTGTAATTTAAGCATGGATATTTAGAAACTCTATGTGGTGGAAATTCCGATTCTAGATTAAAGAATAAAAATAAATAACTTGAGGCCGAGGGAAAACAAAAGGGGATGATAGAAGTTTTCAGGCAACAAACTCAACCATACTGTCATACTAGTTCTAGCTCACACTGTGGAAATGGATTTCACTTGGGAATATAATCTCTTAAATAGGAAACCTCTGGTAGACTGTACAACTGGAGGGAATGGACGGTATGTAAGTTAATTTCTGGCATGTAGTAGATGCTCAGTAAGTGTCTGTGGAATGAAACATTTTGTCAACAGCAATCTGGAAATATCTGTTGGATGATAAAAATAATTTCATCAGGAGAGAAAGTAAAGTTGGAATTATGACCTCAGTTTTAAATTTCATGTGCATAATACGTACGTAGTCTATATTTTATACAAGTAAACACATATACATAATATAAATTTCTCTGCTTAAAAAACACAATTGACTTACATTTTTCTTAGTCTTTCTTCGTTTTTTTGGTACATGTATCTTTTGCTGGCCTGGGGTTGACTTATTATTAAAGAGAATTCCCCATCTCCCTTTATTTACATGTACATTTATAGGTTAAAATGCTTTTAGACTTAATGAGGAAGAGATTATGGTAAGTAAAAATTTATGGAATTAAGTCAGGCAGTTTTAAAAAGGCAAGTAGAAGAAATGGCTATTGAAATCACTAAAGGATAGCATTGTCACAATAAGTACTAAATTGAATAGTATAGGATGTTTGCCAAGATTTTGGAATTAGGACCTTTCCTTTTTCTTAGTAGGGATGAGCCTTTCCCTTCCATTTTTATTTAGATTTTTAAATTTTCTTTTGCTTTATTTTTCTTTTTTTCCCCTATTTTTTTTAGTTTCGCTTGGGGGAGGACAGTACGGGGGCAAAATACACATGGACCTAGTGAATAAAACCCTTGAGTCAAGCTAAGTAATTTTTGAACATTAAATTTTAAATATCTTCCATTTAGAAATTCAGAGGACTAAGCAGAGAATAGTGATACATCCTTAAAATGCTGCCTATAGCCAATGAGAAGTAAGAAAAAGCAATAATGGTTTGCTTTTAGTCACAAAACCATCAAACACACACTTAAAATATAAAATTTTTTGTAGATTTTTTCACTGGCATTAAATTTTGCTCTAGTTATTTGTTGTAGACAATTATTAGCTATTTTGACAAGCAATATATCTAATTAAAAATTATTTTTCGCTTTATCAGATAATAAGGAAAGACAACCCATAACCTCAATCAGATTAACAATTTGTTATTTCAAGCGTGAAATCTAAACTGTGATTCAAACATAATTATACATCAGACTTTATACCATTCATCTTTTTTTAATAGGAAAACAGTTCTTTGGAAAATAATTTCATTTGTTCTTGTCAAATGCTTCCCTGGTTTGATAATTAATAGTGATTTTTCCATCCTCAGAAGAGACATGTTTTAGTAACCCAAATCATCCTTAGTTTGGTTTTAAGTGGCCCAGGCAGGAAGCTCCATGCAGCCAAGTGTTGTACTCCAGCACCAAGCTGCAGTGCCTGATGTAAAATATAGGGATGCTCAACCGGTATTTGCAAATAAATGAGAAGTGAAATGGTGATCAGAGTCAGTTGCACAATGTTTTTGAACATAGGTTAGAAGTATTTCTAAAGCTGTATTTGCTTTTATTTCAGAAGATCAAGTGGCTTCCTACTGCCCTCTGGCTAATGTGTATGTCATGTTACATCATGAACAATGAATTCTCATTTTTTTTTTTAACCAAGGGATGTGTATCTTATCATCAGAATTCCAAATTGGCAAACATATATGCTAAGAACGATCAATGCCAATTACCTCAAGTCATTACGATTTGGCATGGCCTACTGCTGTTTTAAATAAACTGCATGACTATAGATGCACCTCCAGTTTTATGTACCAGAGGTACATAAAATATTTTGGATATTAAAAAAAACCCCAAAAAACCCTAACTACACATTCTCTGTGGTTATACTGGAAGGCCAGACTTGAAGCCAGTCGATGTGGATGAAGCCAGGTTCTATTACTCACATGTCATCTGTGTGAGCCCGAGCAAAATACATAACCTCTCTGGTTCTCTATTGATCATTCAAAAGGCTGTTGTGGGATCAGAAACTACAACGTTTTCTACGTACATATGGCTTTTTCTCACTATTCAAATTTCAAGAGAAAATAGTTGAATTGCTGACTTTCCTTGGGCAGTGTCTACATGAGAGTGAGACTGTTTTGACAAGAAATTAATGGAAACAGACACTTGGCACATATTCTCCTTGTCATGTCAGGATAGTGCTTGATCAAATGCTTGCTTCAAAGCAGCTGGTTGTGCCAGAGTGGAGAAATTCCTAGTAAAAATGTTTAGAGACTAATTAAGTCAACTGCAGGGACCCACTTGGTACCTTCTGGGTGGGCCAACTCAAGACATACACTGATGCTGCCGTTTCTATCCTCTTATGATTGGTCTCAACCTTTGAGTTCAAACAATACTGTGCCAATTTACACTGGCTGTTAAGAGATTCGGAAGAATTAAATCAGCCATACCTGGAACTGTGTTATTTTGTCGCCATTCAAATAGCCTACACTCATTGACATTTGTCCCTGGCCACTGAGCTAGGTAACACTGAAACCTCACAGCAGCTGAAACCTCAGTGGCCCTCAGGGAACCTTAGCTACGTTCCTGTCATTCACGCAGTGCACCTCATACTGGGGATTATTTTCCAGGGGGTACAAAAGATATATTTAAAGGCATAAGAGTATCAAGTTTACTAGTTGGTAAGCAACATAAAACATTATTTAAAAAAATATTTAAACATATTATGGAGGAAAATGCAGCATTTACATGACTTTTTAATGTAAAATGTTAAGACTTCAAAAGAACTCCGAGCTTGGTATATTCCCAGACAATTCCAGGTTCACACATTTATTCTCTGCGTTAGCTGCAGTTCATTGAAAAGGCTTAGGAAGTGCTACATAAGTGCATTCTGAGAGCCCCCAGTCCCCACACTGCCTCTCTGTAAAACACCAACGTCAAAAATTTTTTAGAGGAGCGTTTTCTTTTTTTCTTAGCTGAAGACTTTTGGCTTAGAGGAACTAAGAAGAATTAAAGGGTAAGTTTTCCAAGGGATGTTCTAGAAAATTTTTTAAAACTTAAAAAATAAATACCTTAGGATCAAGGGAAAAAGAGATTTTTAGGGAGGATGGTGCTAGGAGGAATGTCTAGTATTCTGATATCAAGGGTTCGGGAGCAGTGATCTCAGTAGAAGGCCTAACAGACATATGAAAGGTGGGCATTAGTCAACTCTCAAGGCAATAAGACCAGTTCACTTATGCAGACAGTTGAATAAAAAAAGTTGAGATTCTTCAGTAAGAGACATTAGAAAATAACGTCTTCATGAGACTATATAAAGAAAAGTATTTTCATAACTTATTTGCTATTCATCTAACAGCAGTTATACCTGTTTGACTTTGAAAAACTATATATAGAAATCCAAACACTCTAAATTTACAAAAACTGATCAACATTTCGTCTTAGACACTGAAATAAGTATGAGTAATGTAAGTATCAATGATTAATGACCATAAACTCTTAAAGGTTATGTTTTGAAACAAACATGAAAACCATTAAGAAATTCTAAGCACAGCGAAAAAAGAAATGTTTAAAATTATTTTTAGCAGTAGGGCTGCTTAGATTTCAACTAAGACCAAAACTTGTTTTCTTATCTGAGATATAATGACCAGATTCAGTTAATAAAGAAAAGTTATTCTTTAAAGCCTTAAGTTAGTTTCTAAATATTTGGGCTGCTCTTTCCAGTTTTTTTTTCTTTTAAAAATAGAGTAAAATTTAGAATGTTTTTTTTTCTTTAAACAATAAGTTGTGCTTTAAATTTGGTCCAGCATTTTCCTGACTACTTCCCTGAATTATGTACACACACACGTGCACACACATGGACAAAGTGCTTTAGACCGAGGCAAAACCTGGACATTCCTGGGAGATTAAGGAATATTAATTTGAAGTCTTAAGGGAGCTTGGAGATAATTTCGTCTTGGTTTTTACTGGGGCAAAATTGAGATGAAGAGAGGTTACAGAAGCTCATCCAGGATCACAGGTCTGGACTCAGAGCCTTGATTCCCGTGAGGCAAAATGGATTCAAATGACCTGAGTTCTAGCACAGACTATTCCAACAGGACAACTTCCAGGAAATGACTTAACGTCTCTGGAATTCACTGTTCTCAGTAGAAAATGCTGGAAGTGGCTTTCAACTGGGATAGTCCTGAGCACCCCCTGGTGGGGGTGGGAGGCTGGAAATGTAATGGGATGTTTCTAGTTGCTGCAGTTACTGGAGGGTGCTACTGCCATCTGTGGCTCTGGGTTCTGTCATTTACATCCTGCAAAAGGAACAATTTCCCTCCACAAATGGCAGTGTCTTCCCCCTCCTCACGCCACCCCATACTGCGAAATACTGGGTCACCCATTACCAGGCAAGGGCTCTTTTCATGGTAACTCATTTCTGAACCAACTCTATCTATGTGGGGGGTGGCAGTCTCACTTAAATGGCTCTGCTTCTGAAAGTTTGTCAAAAGTCACTTTTTGGAATTCCCATTTTGGCATATCTGCATTCTACTTTTACATCATTAGTCAGAAAGCTTATGTTGGATACAAGTGGAGAATACAGTCATGTTAGGTGGTCAAAACACAATTTTTTTTTTTAAAAAGAACTAATTTCCATATGTGGAGTGCTATTTAAAAAAAGTTTAGTTGTATGATACAATCTTAAATAATTTCAGATTTTTTAAAAATGAATTTCTTTAATAGGCTGTGGCATGATATATCATTTACTGGGAAAATTTCAAGCTTAAAATCCAAATGTTTTGATATCTGGTCATTAAATCTTGCCTATTTCTATGATTT
Source organism: Lepilemur ruficaudatus (assembly GCA_963574885.1). Lineage (NCBI taxonomy): Eukaryota > Metazoa > Chordata > Mammalia > Primates > Lepilemuridae > Lepilemur > Lepilemur ruficaudatus. The sequence continues at coordinate 7,348 of CAUYRT010046818.1, forward strand.
ATAAATAAAACCACAATTCCCACAACTAAGCAGAAGCAAAAAAGAAAAATACACCCTATGAATTACATCACATGTAAATAAAAAATACTGTATTCCTTTAGACAAATGTACTTATAAGAGCTTTATAACTCAAAGCGAGATATGCGAGATGGTTTAAGAAGAGGTTGCAATTTTGCAACAGGAAGTCTGTACACCTCCTCCAGGCAGTAGCTGTGAAGGAAATACCTGTGTCTCAGAAACTTGTTTCCACGTGTTCATGACACTTGCATCCAGGCCCCAGTATTTACAAAGTTATGCATTTTGCAAGCTCCAAGTACCTTATTCCTCATAATTATGAATGCATGCAATGACATTTCATCCTTTCATGTGCAAATTCTAAAATTCGTTGTAACATAAAAGTTAAAACTTGAAAATCTGCCTACAATTTGAAATGAAAGGATCAAAAATGTCAGACATTGCAGAATACTGGTTCCTAATAGAGCTCTCTTTATTTGTTCACTGTTCTTCAGTTATTTTTGTTTGTTTGTTACAAAATGCAGTCTTGACTCTTTATTTAAACAGTACTTAAACTAAACTGTTCATGCCATGCAAAAATAACATTTTATGCACTTTTTTTTTGGGAGGGGGCTTCCCATTTTTAGTTCACAGGCATTATTAACCACATGTTTAAGAAACAAGTTTGTTGTGTTTTTTTTTTTTATTGCTTTCGTAACTAGTCACATGCTGGTTTCACGTGTGGGACAATAACCTGTGTCTCCTGGGTTGGAATGAATTTCTGGGGCAAACAAGTGGTTTTCCATCTTGCACCCTTCTTGACTACTGTCTTTTTTGACCTCACCCACAGCATGGTAAATGTCCTGCCTACAGTTGTGACCTGTGTTCTGGGGGGAGGAAGAGCCCACACAGCCCTCTTCTCTTAAAGGGTCTCTTCCGTCGCTAGGCTTATCTGCAAAGCAATTTGGGCTGGAGTCCGCCTGCTCGTCCTGCCTTGCCCCCGGGAGCTCTAAGAAGTCTTCATCTTCACCGGTATCTATTTCAGTGAAGCTCCTCCTCTCTCTTGAAGAGAAAGGAAACAGTTTCTGCTTGGGAAAACTAGGGGACAGCCCTTTGGAAGGTCCCTGACAGTGTGCTGCAACCTCAGCACCCAGCAAGGGTCTGTCTCCCTGAGGGGGGGTTTCTTCTAAGAGGATGGTACTGATATGCTGTGGGGTGCTGAGGGAAAAGTCAGCTGTCGTTACTGGCAGTGGCCTGGCTGTGCTGGGCGGGGTCTGTGGTGCACTGCCTCTATTTTCCTTAAAGTTCACTTTGAGGGATCTGGACTTCAGTGGGTTGCTGCCTTTTAGAGAGCTCTTAGGACTGTCAGCGGCACTGTCAGACTGTAAAGGACCACGGAGCCCGCGCTGGGAGCTGCTGGCATCGAGGTTCACAGTTATGTCGACCGGGGCATAGTCCAGTGTGCTCTCCCTGGCAGTGGGCCCTTTCTCTCTGGACAGGGTTAGAAATGGGGGGCCCCTGGCTCTTTGGTGCTCTTCCGTCCCTGGGAGGTCAGGTGGGAACTTCATCTGCAAGTGAGACGCAGAGGGTGGTGGCAGCGGGGATCTCTCGGTCTCGGTGAAGTCGGTGGCACAGCTGGTGAAGCTGTCGATGCTGGAGGTGCTCTTCATGTCCATGATGACCTCGGTCTGTGCCACGGCCAGCTGCTCCTGGGGGCAGACCACTTCTTCCATTTCTATCTCTTCTTCATATGATGCAGACGGCCTCTCGGGTTTTTCTTGGCAGTCTGGGTTTGCGTGAGAATGAGGCTGTGTCTTGGTGATTTCGTTGTATAGCATCTCCAGTTTCTGGGCACTCAGATGCTGTGGGCTAGAGGAAGACGTGTTGTTCAGCTGCTCGTGGGAGTCTTTTTGGCTAACCTCCTGGTACTTATTCTCGTAAGACTTGTTGGAGCTTGTTTCCGACAGAGCCTTCCTGGCCCACTTCCACCGGCTTGGGGACAGGTGATTGTTGTCGGCTGAGTCTTTTGTATTGGCTGACTCTTCGGCCTTCTCAACAGCCACATCTATCAGTTCCATACTTCGAGCAAAGGCATCTTTCAGGTTCATAGAAACGATGCTTCCATTCCTTTTGGCCCGCTCAAGAGCCTCTCTCCTTTTAATTGCCTTCTCCTGGCGCTTCTGCTCCTTGTAAAACTCAGAAAAGTTGTTCACAATGATTGGGATAGGAAGGGCAATGACGAGAACCCCAGCAATACAGCAAAGGCCTCCCACAATTTTCCCTAGTAGCGTTTTAGGGTAAATGTCACCGTAGCCGACAGTGGTCATGGTGATGGTGGCCCACCAAAATGATGCCGGGATACTGGTGAACTTGGTGGCTTCCTCATCCTTCTCAGCAAAAAATACCAGGCTGGAAAATATCATGATCCCCATGGCCAAAAACAGTATCAACAAGCCCAGTTCATTGTAACTCCGTCTGAGCGTGAAACCCAGAGACTGCAGGCCTGTCGAATGTCTGGCGAGTTTCAGGATTCTGAGGATACGCATGATCCGGAAGATCTGGACCACGCGCCTCACGTTTTGGAACTGCAGCACGCTCTTGTTGGACTCCGTGAGAAAAATGGTGACATAGTATGGCAAGATGGCCAGCAAGTCAATGATGTTTAGCGGGCCCTTGAAGAACTTCCATTTGTGTGGTGAGGACAGGAACCGTAAGAGGTACTCCATGGTAAACCAGGCAATACACACAGCCTCCACGTGGGCTAACTGGGGGTTGTCGTTGAATTGTCCAAATTCGTCCTTTCCCTGCAGCTCTGGCAGTGTGTTGAGAGACAAAGCAATGGTAGAAAGTACGATGAACAGGATAGACACGATGGCCAAGATCTGGAAAAGAGAAGAAAGTCCAAGTCAGCAAATCCTCTTAGCTGCTTAACAGCTAGAAGACGGGGATTCTTTAAATGATATGGAATGTTCCAAGTTATTTCAAGAAGCTTATAAGGAAATTTTCAACCTAAAATTCCCTAACTCATACAAATATACTTATTTAGAAGCCTAATGTGCACTTAAATTCCAGGACCTAAGCAATTTGAAAAAAAATCCATTCCCCTTCCTTGCCGTTGTTCTTAGGTGCACTTGTGTGGGTATCCACCATTTGGAAGAAGGTCCCATATGACTAGAATAGTATTTTGGGGAGTAATCATCTTTCCTCTCTTAGTTATCTGTAATTTTTGTCTCTTAACCTCTTGGTTTGTGATTTCTTAAGTGAATTGGCATACATTCTGCTGCAAAAGCAGAATGACCTAGAAACTTCATGATCTCTAGAAGTCACATTCTACAATTGAAAACACAAACACAGACCTCTATGTGGAGAGAGAAAGTGGCGCTCAGCACAGTCATGCTTCTCCTAAAAACAGATACTATTTATGTGGTAGGCACTGACTGACATCAGAACCAAGTCAGGACAGCCTTTGTCCTGGGATGTGGGGGCTTCTGGAAAAGGAAGATTACGAGCTAACTTCATTCAGTCCAGGAAGGTGTCATAAGGAAGAGCTTGGAGAATGTCCATGGTGTTCTCAGCGCAGGGCAGACATTCTAGGCAGAGGAGACAGCAGCACAATGTCAGGTGTGGAAGGAAAGAGGAAGAGCTCAGAAAGAAGTTAAGAAGAGGATCCAGGGACTAGGTTTTAGAGTCAGACAGTCTGAGCTCTGACCCAGGCTTCATCACGTACTGTGTGACCTTGGGCAAGTTATTTAACCTCTCTGTGTCTCAATTTACAAATCTATAGAATAAAGGCAAAATCAAAGCTACTTCACAGTTGCTATAAAGATCGCATGGTATGTGGACATTGCTAAATAAACAAAATGACTCAAGACTTCAGTCTGGAAGGACGAAGGCTAAGAATAGGTATGTGAAATATCTGTAAAACCATGCAAGATATAGGCAGCCCAAGGACGGATTTCCTCACCAATATCCAGTGTTCTAGATATAGGGGGCAAAGCGGGAAGATTCAGATTTAAGGGTAGTGCGAGGAAGCATGTCTTTGCTTAGTGAAGATCATGCATTTGGAACACACAATTCTTGGTGGAGTAGCAAACCTCTCTTATCTGGGGTAGGCCTGACTTGGTTTCATCTGACCTTTGCCCAAACCCTGGAAGGTGTCATTGGTCTTAGCTATTCTAGGTAGCTCTGAGAAAAATATCCTGACAGTGACTGTTCCATTTAGAGATTGTGCATCTAGTACATATTTCAAAGGACAATGATTAAACATCTTAAGGCCACTTGGCTCAGTACATATCAGACTGTAAAAGTAATTAGTTTACATCAGGACTTCTGACTGCTTTCTCCCTGCATTTTCTTCTCTTTATCCCTCTAGGTTTCTCTACTTTACCCCTTTCACCTCCTTTCTCCTCTTTTGCCTCATTTACACTTTCATTGTTTTCCCTTCATCTTCTTCCAGCTTCCATCTTTCCTCTTAAATTGCTATAAAGTGAAACCACAGCATAATATATTTCAGATAGCAAAGTGTGTTCAGATAGCAAAGAAAAGATTTGTGGATCTTTAACTTAAAGAACACTGTTTTATTACTAGTGTTTGATATATATATTTTCAGAACTAGGTTAAGTACTTTTTACATGAGTGCACTTCAGAATTTTCTTAAAAATGTGAATCAGTGAATCAGAATAGAAAGAAAGTTCTCATCATTTGCTCTAAGAGACTGTGAAGGCTAAAGTTAGAAACTCCCTCAAGAAAGTTTAGATAAATCCGTGGATAACAGATTCAGATGGTTTATTAAAGGCAAGTTGGGAATGCTCATCTTGAATCTCTCCCCTCAGAGGCCAATGGCAGGGTGACATCTACCATATCCTGCCATTAAAATATTCCTGAAGAAGCATTGGTCAGATCCCATCATTCTTATGCTTTTACCATGAGGAAACAAGTACTGTTGGTTATTTTGTCATTATTATTATTTTTTAGAGACAGGGTCTCGCTCCGTTGCTCAAACTCGAGTGCAGTGGCGTGATCATAGCTCACTGCAGCCTTGAACTCCTGGGCTCAAGCGATCCTCCTGCTTCAGCCTCCTGAGTAGCTGGGACTAGAGGAGCTGTGCCTGGCTAATTTTTTTTTTTTTTTTTGTAGAGAGAGGGTCTTGCTATGTTGCTAAGGCTGGTTTCGAACTCCTGGCCTCAAGCAACCCTCCTGCCTTGGCCTCCCAGTGTGCTGCAATTATAACCATGAGCCACTGCACTTGGCCATGTTGTGAATTTTTTAGGAGGTCACTCTGTTGCTAATATACCTTGGGACATTTTAAGTATTGGGATTGCTGCCATCACGCTTGTACTGATAATCCATACCCTAAAGTTTCCACATTTCTGTTCATCTCTTCATTTTGAATGCATTTTACTGATGTCTATCACTTCAAAGAGAAGGGAGAAAAGAAGAAATGCAAATGAATCCATGTTATTATCTTCTAATCTTTTGGACAAATAATAAAGTGGAAGGTCCAAGGTGGGCTGTCAGTTTCCTGGACTCCACAATCAGAGCTAGATTGTCATCTGGGAAACAATGAAACACTGGATAGCACCAATGCAGTTTATTGTCTAGTGGATCACAATTTAACAAATATGGCTCCCTTTACCACCTGGAAACTTAGCATATACACAACATGACTTGGAGCACATTCTAGAAGAAAAAGAATTACTAAAGGAAAAACCAATCGCTCAAGCCCTTAGCAACACCACATTCATGCTAAAGAGACCATAAAGCATTGAAGTGCATTATTTTCTGTCTCATGTTCAAATTCAATCTTTTTAAACCCATTTTCTCTCAATTTAGAGGAATGACTTATTTTAAATGTTTTGTGAAGCTTGGAGTTCTCCCAGAAAGACATCCCTGTAGACAAATTATTCAGTATATACATATCAAGGTGATGTGTGGTGCAATAAGGCAAATGAAAGTTTATTGTCTTATTGTAGAGCTATTTTTCTTAACACAATAAATAGAATAAATGTGAAATTTGCTCTAAGCTTCAGGATACAGTTCTAAACATGAATATTTACTTTAAAACAGCAAACTCTTATGGCATTTCGGTATTGCTGCATCTATCATAACCACACACAAAGTTAGGACCTCACTGATTTAGGGTTTTAATCCCTTTCACCTCCAACAACTGCCTCCTGAGCTTGCAGCAGCGAATTGTTTCTCTGGGCTTTAGCAAACAGACTTGTGTTTGTATGTGGTAAAGGAAGTGGAGATTCTAAGCAATTGTCTGCGTGATGTTGGTCAAACTCTCTTGGACATTTGGATTAGGTCATCTCCAAAATTCCTTTTGCCTCTAGCATTTGGTGATCCTCTGTCTAAACTAAAACATTTTGCTAATTTCCAGTCATGTCTGTAAACCAAACCAAAAGCAAGTCACAATTGATTCTGTCACTTTGGCTGTATGGCCAAAATAAAATGTTGTTGCTTAATAAATAAAAAGTTCAAAAGGGAGGGCTTTGAAAAATATTGCTTTATGTATGTTCTAAGCATTTAGTTACTGGAAATAGACATTCTGGATATAACTTTTTTTACCATCTTGAATCACCTGGATGATTACTTTAATTCTTCATTTAAACAAAAACATTCACAGGATCACAAGAAGTTCAGAATAGGGCTCCCTGCACTTGCATTAGTAGGTACCAAAAGTGGGTTGCATTGATTTCTGTTTGTGGGAGGAAGTAAGGCAGCCGGCGATGTGCCTCAATTGACCAGCTTGTTGATTTTAATCCTTTGAAGGTAATGGATGTTTTTTGGTGGAAATAAACACAGGACAAGGAATTAAAACACATGGCTCTACCTCTGCTGGTTGCCTGGACAAGCCAGTTCCTTCTCTGATCTTCTGTTCCCTCATCTGCAAAATGAGATGCCTCACCTGACTCAGAGGGTTGTTAAGGATCCCACTGGATCATGCACACGAAAGCATCCTGTACAATGCAGAGTGTGGGCCGGGCACGGTGGCTCATGCCTGCAACGCCAGCTCTTTGGGAGGCCAAGGTGGGAGCATCCCTTGAGGCCAGTAGTTCAAGACCC
>CAUYRT010046819.1:0-42261 GCA_963574885.1 Lepilemur ruficaudatus
TGACGTTTGTGTTACCATCCAACGCTTTTGACAGATATTGGCATTAAAAGCTAGAAGCTCAGCTCACCTCACTTGAACACATTTCAGCACTGTTTTGATGAAAGCCTCCGCTTCTATCATACTTGTGCTGTTGCTTTTTCGACAGCAGCATAGATAGTCAAACATATAAAAACCAAATTACATGATGGCAAGTTGAAAATGGACATAAATATTTAGCAAAATATTCCTCTTCCTGATGTCCAGTATTTTCTAAAATAAATTTTCCTGATGTTCATCTGTTAAAACACACTCTCAAAAAATACTCAAATTGCTCAAAAAAAAAAAAAAAAATAAAGCCAAGATGGCTACAGGTCAGTCCTTTTTGTGTTTAGTTGAATTGAAGTTAAAATGATCCCAAACTCATTGATCTAGTACGTTGGATCAAGGTTGCTGGATGCTTCCTCTTCTTATCAGGCAAAGGTACCAAAAGCATTGTTTGACACTTATCCCTATAGCCAGTGTAGCCTCTCCTTCTCTTTATTCCCGTTCAGTGACTCCTTTGAATGATGCTATAGTGTATTTTATTTTTTTAAATTTTACATCCATTTATAGTGTATTTTAATCTTTGTATCTAAACTTTTCTTGCACACATTTTTATATAAAGCTGTGTAATTTTTATGCTGAAAGAAATCTTTATTTTTATACCTGCTGTGTGTGCTTTAAATATGGCACTGTAACTTAGGAAGGGCTATAGGAGAATGTGAAAAAATATCACGGCATAAAAGACAGGGAATACTTGGGTGCTTTGTATTGCCTTACAAAGGTGAAGCCAAAAGCCTGATATGACTGTCCTCATGCTCCATTTTCTCCTGGCGACTTATTGTGAGAATTTCCACTGTAAGACTCTCATTTCATACTGTCCCCAATGTGACCCCCTTTGGCTGAAAAACCAGTTGCTATCTGAAGATCAAGGTGGTGTGTCATTTCCTCTTGTGCCTACTCAACCTCTCCATTCTATCACCAAAAATCTTTTTGCTTTTTCTTTTTGTAACCTGTGATCCATTTCTGGATTTAAGAGTAATTTTTTCACCTTCATCTGAAATATTATGAAAACACTTATAAATATAAATAATAGATCAAAACATTTAACATTAGTAAAATTGAAAACTCTGACACTGGAGGGAAAAAATGGTGGACTAGAAGCATCTGCCAGCATGCCCCTCCCAAGGAAAGAAAGAAACAATACAGGCAGCTGCCTACATACAGATCACTCTTCTCTGAAGCAACATTGTGAAATCACAGAAAAGCAATGCAGGACACTCAGGGTGGAGAAAAAAGGTGACAGGGTGATACGTATAACAAGATCAGAGAATGCACAGGGAAGAGTAGAAGGATAAGCGAGTTGGGGTGCTGTGCTCACTCTGCTGGAGCAGTGAAAGTTGTAAGACAGCTCCCTCTACGGCCACAGACTTCTGCCTGGTCAGACTGGGCACCTGCCTGGAGTCTGTGCAGAGTCATTGCACCCAACAACAGGCATGGTGGGGATTGGGCAGCAGCTAAAGCCATACTGAGCTTTCAGGTGCATGGTCCGCATCGGGCTGGGGAGGGAGTGGACTAACTGGAGGCTCCCCTGAGCTGTACCCTGTGACTGGAAGCCAAGCACTTCTCTCCTACAGCACAATGGGATCTGAGCATGGGAATTGACCGGGGCGCAGCAGGCTCCGACCTGGAAGGATCTGGGTGATTGCTTCAGCAGGTCCTGGGTGGGACAGGGAGAACTCTGTGGTCCCTGGGCTGCTGGAACTGACTTCTGCCATGTGACATGGCATCCATGCAGTCCTGAGGCTGCAGAACAGTCTGCTGCTTATTTAGTCCTGACTCCACCCTCCAAGGCCCAAATGCCTCCTGCCTGCTTGGCCCTGGCACCATCCTCCAGGTCAGATCAGCCCCACCACACACATTTCCCTGCTTCAGGCTCAGAGGCCTTGCTCAGAAGCCTTGCTTTGGGCTCTTCCCCAGTACCATCTCGGAGGCTCTCATGCCAGAGCCCAAGGCTCTGCCTCTGTCCCTCCAGAGCTCCTGCCAGGCCAGAGACACCATTGCAAGACTCCAATGCTGCACATGGATCCAAAGACCCCACCCCAGAGCCTCTACTACCACCACAGGGCTGGAGGAACTGCTCCAAAGTCCAACACCCCTCCAGGGACCTCCCCACCCAGCCTCAAGCCACCAGTACACCGTGACCTGGTTTGAGGAAACACCCAAAGCCTGGGAAACCATGACAACTGCCTAGATAGCCTAACTCAGCTGCTACTGTCACCTCTGCAGGGAGACCGTGGGTAGAGTAATCCTCACAACACCAGCCTCAGTAAAGAGGGTGTCACCCAGCTCCCAACTCAAATATCCTACAACTATTTAGTGACAACCAAAGACCCAACACAAACAGTACTCAGCACAGGCTTGAGCAGAGGCATTCGCAGGCAAACAAAACAAATCAGAACAGCTGCGTTATAGGCTTCTAGTGCACACACCCCTCCTCTGCCACATCAACACTCCAGATTTGGTGGGGGGCATCATCTAGGGACCTCCCCTTCTTCTAATCAAGCAGGAGAGTTACCAGCAAAGAACAGGTACTGTGCAAACCTATTAGGCTTGAGTTGAGAAAAGAGGGTTTAGATGAGAAGAAACCAGCAAAAGAACCCTGGCTAAATAAAAAATCAATACAGATCAACACCCCCAAGGGATTATAATGGAGCTATAGCAGTGAACTCCAACTATAAGGAAATTGTTGAAATGACAGAAATGGAATTGATAATATGGATGAAAATAAGATGACTGGAATTGAAGAGAAAGTTGAAAACCAACAAAAAGAAGCCAAAAAAAAAAAATTCAGGAAATTAATGAAAAAGTCACTAAAGACATAAGGAAGGATATAATAGAACTTAGAGAAATGAAAGAGACATTTAGGGAATTTCAAAACACAGCAGAAAGTTTCAGCAACAGAGTAAACCAAGGAGAAAAAAGAACCTTGGGGCTTGAAGACAAGGCTCTCAAGCTAACCCAGCCATTTAAAGAGGCAGAGAGGAGAACAAAAACAGCAGAGCAGTCACTTAGATATGGGACTTCACAAAATGAACTAACAGAAAGGGCTAAAAGCATGGAAAATCTATTGGAGGAAATTATGGAGGAAAACTTCCCTGGTATTGCCAGAAATCCAGACATCCAGATACAAGATGTTCATCGAACTCCAGGAAGATTCATAGCAAATAGGACATCTCCAAGACACATAGTAATCAACCTGGCCAAAGTCAAAATGAGAGAGAAAATTCTACAAGCAGCTATAAGTAAGCAACAACTGACAAAGGAAAACCCATCGAGCAGCAATTTGGAAGGAACTGGAGACCATTATCTTAAGTAAAATATTTCAAGAATGGAAAAACAAACACCACTTGTTCTCTCTAATAAATTGGAACTAACCCATGTACACACAAGTACACAAAGGAAAGTAAAAGTCATTGGAAATCAGGGAGTGGGGAGAAGGGGCGGGGCCAACCCCACCTATCGTGTACAATGAGCCCTATCCAGGTGATGGGCACATTTATAGACCTGTCTGAAGTCGTGTGTTAAAAACATCTGTACCCCCTTAATATTTTGAAATAACAAAAATAAAACTATGACATCGTCATCATGATAAAATGTGTTTTCCTTTATTGCATCATTTCCTGCTCTGAGAGCAGAGACTATGCTAACCCTGGACCTATCCAGGCATGTGATTGCACCTAGTGAGCATGAACGGCTGTTTGAAACTCAGGTGTACAATTTTATACAGACAAAAATTCTTACTCCTGAAAAAAGCTATTAGAGCAAACTTCAAATCTTTCTTTTCTGTGAACTCTTTCCAAGTTGCGTATATGCAGAGGGATAGTGGGATACTATCGGAAGTCAGCACAAAATCTAGTTGAACTGGCAGCATGACTTAAGTAGGTGGTCTCCATTGTGTTGAAAATTTGAACTGTAAACACATTTGAGTATGTGGGTTGTTAAATGACATCTTTAAGATATTTTAAAAACAGAATTCGGACCAAACATGTGCTGGGTCCTTCATATGCTGAATGCAGTTTGATAACCATTGCTTTAGCGCAACTTGGCTCCCATTAGTTCAAATTCAATATTGATATGTGAAAGGCTGAAAACACAATAGTTTGCTTATTTTGAAAAGGATGCTTGCTAACTCAAATATAGTTCAAATGGGTAGCACTGCAGGAAGTATAAATGATTCTAACTGCAAGATTCTAGAATAATTATCTTTATGACTTGGCTAAAAATGTAGTCCTGTGATCCATGTCCATTGATTCAATAAATCTGAGGTTGATCCCAAGATCATACATTTTCAAAGCATCACTGAGGATTCTGATACTTTCAAAAACACTGCTCCAGAAGCTCCGGTTCTCTGAAAGAAAGCCAGCGATGGCCATTCCCTGGAGAGCTGTGTGAACTGTTCAAATGTTGTTCCTTCTAGCGCCTTATGTTCACTTCAAACTTTGCTGTGAAGTAGGAAGTTTGAGTTACTGTTGCAGAGTTCTTTCATTTGTTCTGCTAAGATAGCTGGCTGTGGCCTTTAAAAAAGACAGGTATTGTAAAATTCAGAGATACCTGGTAAAGTTAATTAACTTTTATCACCACAATTTTTCCTAGCTGTCAATTAACAGTGTTTCTGCAGCAGAAATTCTTCCCACACAGTAGTAATTCTTTTAATCAGAGTCACAACAGTATAGCTGTAACGTGTCATTTTGTTTCATTAAGCACACTTTACCAGCCACCTATGTGGTGTTGTCACAGAACAACACAAATGGAAACACCCTTGTGAAGGTTTCTGACAGTATTGGGGTGCAATGTTGATGACAGTTACAGGAGCTTGCTGCCCACCCAAGTACCAGTTATGTTCGGAGTCTTCAGCCTTCTTTTGCCAGCTGACTAGACAATATTGCAGCGAGCCCGCTGCTGGGATCCCCCCTCTCCCCTGCACTCCCACTGCCATTGTGGATGTCTGGCTGTCTTCATTTGAGTTTCCCTGGGAGCAGACAGTAAGGGCCTTTGTACAAATTATCTAACTGCAAGATATGGGAAACACCAGGGGAGGAGGGACAGGAGATAGGACAGAGAAGAAAGTCAATACAGAGTAGAGGGTATGTTATCAAGAAAGTGAGCACCATTGTAACTCTAGGAGAGAGTGAAGTACAAACCTCAGAGTTGTCCTGCCCAAGGAATGAGGGAGCTGGGGTACATATCCATCAGTTTCCTGTGTTCGATGGTAATGGCTACTTCTGGGAACTGTTGTAGCTTCCCTTTTATGCCAGTGGAGCAGGCTTATTGGTCAGAAAAAAAAATCTCTCAGTAGAGAGGCCAGTGTGTTTTCAGCAAGGAGCCTTGGAATGCAGAGGTGAGTGCTGAGAGATGCAGGCATGGTATAAGGACAAGTTCTACATTTTTTGACCACACTGTTTTTTAACCCCATGAAGATCATTAGTCCTATGACTTTCCTTTTCTCCCAGTTGATTAAACTTCTCCTGGATGCACTTTCTTGACTAGACACAGCCAATGTTTTTGTTTGTTTGTTTGTTTTTTTTTAAATTTCCACTGTATTTATTCTGTAAACTTGTAGCCCTGCATCAATCCTATCACCCGATTTCTAGGCAAAAAAAAAAAAAAAAAAAATCCCCAGTTAAATGATTCAGCTCCACTATAAATATTAATATGCATTCTTCAAGCTTCACTCAGGCCCTCAAAGCGCCTTCACAATTCTCCGTGGCCCCACAAGACAGGTCCCTTTCCAACATCCATTATCCACAGTGGTCCTTCCAAGCCTTCTCCTTTCTCCTCAAGCTCCTTCCTCTCCTCCTAGTCTCCTTCCTCTGAGCTTATGACTTTTATAATATCCATTTCCTTTTCAAATAAGAGGCTTTCCATTGAGGGTGGTCCTCACAGACAAGCATGGACACCTAAAGATATCTTTACCTGCTTTCCCCCATTCTCAGAGGAAGAGGTGCCCATCCATGGAGCATGCAAATCTCTCCTCCCTTTCCCTCCTGACTTCTGCAAGACCCTGATCTACCAATTTCCCCTCCTGTCTTATACATTTCTGGCTTTTCCTGATATTCTTTCCCAGTCCCATATAAACATGTTCATGTCTGCTAAATGTAACACAAACAATCTCGCTCATACATACATACACACAGATATACTTTAGACCCTTTAAATCTCTCTGAAATCTACTCTTTCTATCAGTCACACTCTAAAATTTGTACCCTGTATTTGTTACCTATTGCTATATGTTAATTTACCCCAAAACTTAGTATCTTAATTAAAATAACAAACATTGTAACCCACCGTTTCTGTGGATTACAAATCTGAGTGTGGCTTAGCTGGGTGATTCTGCCTCAAGGTCTCTCAATAATTTGTTGTTAATTTTAGCTGAGGCTTCGGTTAACTGAAGGCTTAACTGAGGCTGGAAGATTCACTTCTGAAAAGGGTCATAAACATGACTCTTGGCAGAAGCATTCAATATTTCAAGTATATAGCACATCATTATAAACTGTAGTCACCCTGCTGAACAGAATATCTACAGAACTAATATCTCTTGTTTAACCAAAACTTTGTACCCTTTCACCATCATCCTCCCTTTTCCCAGCCCTCCATTCTCCAGCCCCTGGTAACCACCATTCTGTGAATTCAACTTTTTTAGATTTCACATATTAGTGACCATGCAGTGTTTTTCTTTCTGTGCTTGGCTTATTTTACTCAGCATAATGTCCTCCAGCCTCATCCATGTTGTTGCAAATGACAGGATTTCCTTCTTTCATAAGGCTAAATAGCATTCCATTGTGTATATATACCATAGTTTATGTATCTACTTATCATTTGATGACACTTAAGGTTGAGTCTGTATCTTGGTTATTGTGAATAACGCCGCAGTGAACATAGAAATGCAGATATCTCTTTGACATACTTATTTCATTTTGTTTGGTTGCATAACCAGGAGTGGGATTGCTGGATCATATGATAATTCAGGATTTCTATTTTTATTTTTATTTTTTGAGAATCCTCCATACTGTTTTCCATAATGGCTGTATTAATTTACATTCCCACTAACAGCGCACAAAGGTTCCCCTTTATCCATATCCTTGCCAACACTTGTTTTTCATAACAGAACACCTTCATTTTAGCCTACGAAGACCTGTGTCATATTTCTGACTACAGAACTGTAAGATAATTAATTTGTGTTGGTTAAGCTGCCAAGCTATAGTAATTTGTAATGGTAGTGACAGAAAACTATTTAATAATACACATGCATATAGAAGGTATTATTATGCTACTCTTTTGTTGTTTTCTTGTGTATGTATATTGCAAATATTTTCTCCCAATCTGTGGGTTGTCATGACAGTTTTTAAATGGTATCATTTTATGCACAGAAGTTTTTAAATACAAGGTGAAATTGGATTCATCATTTATTTTTTCTCTATTGTTTTGCTCTATTGTCTCTATTGTATGTACAAAAATAAATTCTTCCAGCACACCAAAGTCATAAAGAGATTTTCTGTCTTCAATGTTGAGACATTTAATTCAACTGTAATTTTTTCCATATGGTTTGTGATAGGAATACACATTGTTTTCAATGGATGATGATTTCCCTAGTGCTTTTTATTGCCTACCCCATCCTTCTTCACCAGTCTTCACCTCTGCCATAAATCAAGTTGACCTGGTTTTGTAGGTTCCTTTTCTGGGCCATCTTTTTGGTTTCTTTGTCTCTTTGTCTATTCTTAAACCAGTATTATAGTCTCTTAATCATAATACTTTTATAATAATTCTTGTTATTTTGTAGGCTGAGACCCCCTACTCTCCTCTTCAATTATCTTGAATATTCTTGGTCCTTTACTCTTTCTTATAAATTTTAAAATTAGTTTTCAAGTTCCTTAAAAACCCTGTTGATATTTTGATTGGATTGCATGAAATTTATAGATTAATTTTGGGAGAATTGACATTTTTACAGTATTGCGTTTTCCCATCCATGAACTTGGTTTATCTCTCAATTACTGATGTCCTCTTTTATGACTCTTAATAGTGTACTATAATTTTATCTATCTATGAACATTTTATATGATACCTTTAAAAAAGTGTTTTCTAAGTGTTAATTCCTGATATCTAGAGATGCAATTTTTATGAAGACTTTATACCTAGCAATATTCCTAAACTCTTCTTCTTCTTCTTCTTCTTCTTTTTTTCTTTCTGCTGCATTTTCTTTATTTTAAGCCACAGGTCTACTTGAAGGGTCATGCAGCAAGTGGCTTATAGATAAAATTAGAGTCTATGAACAGTGTCATCACATTAAGAAACAGAATTAATTGCAGGATTCTCTCGTTACATAAAAAGCTCACGTCTTGGGAATCCATGAGTTGGTATTATTTATGGAATACCACTTTCTGGAGACTGAGTTGCAACCCAAACCATTGACTTCATCACAGCTTTCTTCCATGTAAAATAATGGATTTCAATTTCCTCAGCATTGATCTGAGGGTCAAACCGCTCCATCGTGACAGCTGAGAAATCCTCGAGTTCTAGACTCCAAATGCCGACTCCTTCTGCTGCCCCTGCTGCCATGACAGCGCCCAATGCAGTGGTTTCAGGCATTGAGGGCTTTCACTACTGGAATATACAGAATGTCTTCTTGTAGCTGCATAAGAATTTTGTTGCCGGTCATTCCTCCATCTACCTGCAAATGACTGATTGGAATTCCACAGTCCCCATTCATGGCATCCAAAATATCTCGGGTTTGGAAACAAACACCTTCTAGTGCAGCAAAAGCAATATGACATTTATTGGTGAACTGAGTGAGCCCACAGATTATCCCTCTTGCACTGGGATCACAATAAGGTGCATATAACCCTGAAAATGCTGGGACAAAGTAAGCAGCCATAAGAAGTACCTACTTCTTTGGCAAGTTTTTCAATTTCTTCTGAGGTCTTTATAATTCCAAGATTGTCTCTTAGCCAGTGAGTAACAGCACCAGCTATAGCTACAGAACCTTCCAATGCATAAAAAACCAGCTTGTCTCTGCCAAGTCTGTAAGCCACTGTGGTGAGAAGGCGGTGTTCAGAAAATACACACTTATGGCCTATATTACATAGTCAGAAACGTCCTATTCCATCCATACGTGTTTTTGGCTTGTCCATCGTGGAAGCACATTTGTCTCACTGATGCAGCAGACTGGTCTCCCAAACACCCAGATATTGGCACACCTTCCGAGACCCCAGCTTTCATTAGGCCATAGATCTCAGAAGAACTCCTGACATTTGGAAAAATTTCCATTGGAATTCCAAAAAATTCACAGAGCTCTTTATCCCATTGCAAAGAATGAATGTTGAAAAGCATCGTTCTACTTGCCTTTGTGACATCCCTACAGTGGACGCCTCCATTGACTCCTCCTGTCAAACTCCAAATAAGCCATGAATCAACAGTCCCAAAAAGAGCTCTCTTTTTCTTTAACAGCCTTTTGAACTTTTCTCACGTTGTCAAGGATCCACCGAAGTTTCACTGCACTGAAGTAAGTGCTAAGTGGAAGGCCTGTCTTGGACTTGACAAAATTATTATTTCCCAGAATTCTTTTACTAAGACTCTCGACGGTACACTGGGTTCTTAGATCAAGTCGTACCACAGCACTGTAGAGAGGCTCTCCAGCTAACTTGTCCCAGACTACAGGGGTTTCCCTCTGGTTGCTAACACCAATAGCTTTTATGTTGGAAAGATCAATGTTGAGCTGTCCAAGTTTCTCGCATGTTTTCTCTACACACTCGTAGGCAAAATGAAGAATTTCCTTAGGGTCTTGTTCCACCCATCTCTCTCTTGGAAACTCTTGTTTTATTGCCACTTGATGGTGACTAAGTAGTTCCTCTGTTTTTGAGTTGAAAACCAAAAAGCTCTCTGAGCTGGTGCCGTGGTCCACTGCCCCAACCAACAGCCCCCAAACCGCTTTCTTTCCTGCTGCCATGAAACCAGCCTCAGGTCAGCGATTGTGACCAGTTTCCCGGTGGCAGGCGGGGGAGGAGCGGATGGCGAGTCAGAAGAGCAAGGCGGCGCGCATCTGCTGAACCTAAACGCTTCTATAATAATAACTCTATGAATTTGTTTTGAGTTTCTTAGCTTGACAGTTATAATAATCATAGCATCTATGAATGATTATTTTATTTATTTGCACTCACAGTGACTATCTTTATTTTGTTGCAGATTTTAAAGGAAATGCTCCTATCATATACTTTTAAGAATTCTCTTTGCTCAATCAGGTTTTAATAGGTTTCTTTTTATTCTTAGTTTGCAAGTATTTATTTTTTAATGAATAGATGTTGGCTTATTAAATGATTTTTTCTACATGTGTTGAAAATGATTTTTAATGAGTTTTTCTTTTCTCTTTAGTCTGGCTAAAAGTTTGTCAGTTTTTTTTGGTCTTCTCAAAGAACCAGCTTTTAGTTTCATTAATTTTTTTCTATTGTTTTTTCTGTTTTTATTTCATTATTTGTGCTTTTATCTTTACTACTCTCTTTATTCTGCTTAATTTGTCTCTCCTTTGCTCTTCTTTTTTTTTCTAATTTTTTTATTTAGGTGTTTTGGTCATTGATTTGAGACCTTTTTTTCTTCTAATATAGAAATTTATTTCTATAAATGTACCCCTATTACTACTTTAGTAACATTGCACAAATTTTGATATTTTGGTTTTTAAATTTTTATTCATTTCACTATACTTTATAATTTTCTTCTGAAATTGTCCTTTAACCCATGGAGTTACTTAGTAGTGTGTTATTAAATTCCTAAATATCTGGGGATTTTCCAGTCTTTCTGTGATTAATTTCTAATTTAATTCCATTTTAATCAGAGAAAATACTTTGTGTGATTTCAATTCCTTTAAATGCATTTAGACTTGTTTTATGTTCCAGTATATGATCTATTTTAATGTATTCCATGTGTACATTAAAAGGATATGCATTCTGCTATTGTTAGGTAGAATGTTTAATTAGGTTAAGGTTGCTGATTGTGTTATTTAAATAGTCTATGTCCTTACTGAATTTATATCTATTTGTTTTAACATTGTTGATGGAGGGGAATAAAATCTCTGACTATAATTATGCATTTGTCTGCTACAAAGTTCCATCTTAGCATCCTATTACAAACAATGGCATTGTTGCCTATATATGTGTGTAGATGATTGTGAATTAATTTTCTATTGCTGTCACAAACTTAGAAGTTAAAACTTATATTGTCTCACAGTTGCTCTAAATCATAAATCTAGCCATGGCATTGCTGGGTTCTCTGCCTAGCATCTTACAGATTAGAAATCAAAGTGTCATCTGGCCTACTTCTCACCTGGAACTTGAGGTCCTTTTCCAAAGTTATTCAGGTTGTTAGCAAAATTAAGTTAATCTTAACTCTAAGACTGAGGTCTCCATTTTATTTATTTATTTATATTTTTGTAGCTATTGGCTAAGGGTTGCTTTGAGTTATTAGAGGGCACTCTCAGATTATAGCCAAATGGCCCTCCCACAACATGGCAATTCACTTCTTCAAAGCCGATAGGAAAATCTCCCTCCTTTCAGAAAGGTCTCAATACCTACCTCCTTAAGTGCTCACCCTGGATAACCTTCCTTTTGTTAAGGAAGTTGACAGTTGACTCAAATTCAACTGGTTACAGACCTTAATTACATCAGGAAAATCACTGTATATTGCCATATAATATAATGTAATTGCAAGAGTGACAACACATCATATGCACAAGCCCTATTCATACTCAATGGTTGGTATTTATACAAGATATTTTTCATTGGGGGTAATCTTAGAATTCCACCTAACACAGATTGCTACAGCAGAAAAATGGTCTGGAAAGATACACACCAAAGTGGCAATATTTGTTACATTAGGAATGTGATGGTGTGTATAGAATAGATGCGACTGGGACAGAGAGGTAATAAATAAATAAATAAATAAATAAATACAAAAAACACCCACCAAAACAGATGTAGGAGAATGGGAGGGAAATGCCACAGTATAAAATTAAGTAAACATGTAAACTACAAAATCTACTTTATGATGATAAAAAATGTAACTAGATGTTATATTATTAATAGAAAAATAAGACCACTAACTTTAACTTCAGGATAAAATTTTGGTCAATATCTGCCTTGAGTTTTATTTTAGTAGAAAGGTTTACAATAAAGTAAAAAATAAATAACACAAAATATTTTTATACCTGGCATCAATCCTGGAATGTCACTTCCTATTACAGATTATAGCAGTTCATGGGCAAAAGTGTTTTATTTTTTATTTCAAGTATTTTCCTTATCCGGAGGGTTAAATTTTATTAAGGCAGATAAGGGACAGTTTCATGATGGCTGACAAAGAGGAAAAGGTTCCTGGTGAGAAATCAATTTCTAAAAGGTGAAAAAAAGCCCAGCATGCTTTTGATTTTCCATAGGATGCCACACCTTTGATATAATCTAATTCAACTCATCCCCTAACATTTGAGTAAGGATGGATGCTAAAGGGCCTTAAGTTAGAGTTTAAGAGTTATTTGAAGATGCAATTGTTTTTCATGAATGCTGTTAGGCACTTGGAAGCTCAGAGTCTGAGTAAGAATTTCTTCCTTTTTTTCCTCCTCCACATACGTTACATTAAGCTGTCATTCACGGCCACAGCAGGAATACAAAACTGTCTTGAAATAACTTCAATGACAGAAGCTCTCTGGTGGTATGTAGCTTTCAAAAAAAAAAAAAAAATTCATCACATCACAACAGATCTTTCTTTTGATGTGTTCAGTATTTCCAGATCCATCTGACAATGACAAATTAAGACATTTGTACAGTGAACTCTGACATTGGTGTGAATGACTCTTCCTGGTCCTATATGGTTTTTCATTTTTTCTGGCCCGCATCTTTGATAAAAATCTCAAAATTCTTTCAGTGCCTTCACAAGCAACTTAGTAACAGCTAGGAGTTGAGAATAATCTCTGTGTTCCCTAGCTCAGCCAATGGACCTCATTGTTGAAAGAGGCTTAGGTATGGGGCTGAAGTCCGAAGAATGCAGGTGTTGAAAATCAAGTTCAGGGATTCCTGTTTTGCAAAAACTTACTTATTGCAAAATAGTCTTGAGACATGATAACATTCAACATAAATTGCAGCTTAATAATGAACAATCAGCTATAAATTTTTTCTATGACCATGAACATTTGTTTGCCTATCTCATTTTATTATAGTTGGAAGTCTACTGTGAATATTTATAACATCTGAAAAGAAAATGATATTCAAACATGATGTGCATCAATTTTTTTTCTCAAATACAATTTGCAATTGGGTATAGGTAATCTATGAATTGTACAGAACCCATCTAAAATTCTGCTGTCTTGTGTATTTAAAGCAAATTGACTAATAGGTCCAATGCAACAGAATATGTAAAAAAAACTAAGTCATTTGTTTTAGTTATTTTGAAATTCTCACTAGAGTTTTTAGATTTTAAAAATTATTTTTTCTTTAAATGCACAAGTATTTTTCTAGTTTCTACTTTGTTATAGGCGTTCTGTTTGGCAGTACAGTATAAAAGTGAACAATACAAGTATGTAGAATCCTTGCCTTCATTGAGCATAGAACATGCCTGCTGAGACATTTAGCAGTCACAGAGTGTATGTAAGTTATACTCATGATTTTCTATTAGCATTTGGTGAGTACCCATCAGTGTGTTTTATTGGTCAGGCAGTCAACATTCACCAATGCCTAATATATGCCAGGCATCATGCTGGAATTGTGTGAATACATAAGGGACTAAAAATCAGCAGGAAAGGAACTCTGTCCATATAATTATAGTTCCATATGATAAATTCAGACATGGCAATATGTAAAATGTAGAGAGCTATTGAAGAAGGAGGAGCACACTCTCGCCTGTTTTATGTATGCATGCATGTATGTATGCATTTGTCTATTTATCCATCTATCATCTCTCTCCATTGATCCATCAGTCTCTTTATTGGTGGGGAATGTGGACAAAATTGCAAAAGAATTCCACAGAGGAGGTACATCTTGAATCCTTGTTTAGAGAGTAAAAATGGGACCCATTTTATATACTAAAGGTTGTAAACAATAGATTTCTGAAATATAAAAATATTTTGGTTAGGAACAGACTTTACATACAAAGTTTAATTGCATGTCTAGTGTGTCCCAGGTGGGAGACACAGCATTGATGGCAGATGTTATTGGTGCTCTGCTGCTTCCCATTGGCCCTTACCATTGCCAGCTCAACTTCCCTCTGTCCAGCACCTGTCTCTCTTTACCCGAGGGCTTGCTTTGGCTATCAGAGCCCACTCTGTCTGTGCATGTGACTGGAAGTACCAGGAAATAAATCCCCTCAGGATCAGCTTGCAACCAATAACAGATTGGGATTGGTAGGATAAATACCGCAGCTTCCTCAGCCCTGGGTAGGATAAATTTAAGGTGTGTATTCTAGACTGTTTTCAGAAGTTCCCAAGGAAGATAAGAATCTAATTATCCACAGTGGTAACCTATTTGATAATGCACCCCTATGGCTGCCTCCACTTCTGTTCATCACCTCCCCACTCCCTAAGTGGTCCTGGGATCCTCCTGCAAATAAACAGCTTGCACTTGAATGCTCATCCTGGGAATGAGCCTGCCTCTGGGAAAACCCAATCTAAGATGCTGACTATTCTTCCTACAGTTTCTGCCTTTAAAGAACTCCCAGTCAAGTGGGACCTCCCAATCACCTCCATCTGGTAGTAACCAACCCAAATTCACCATTTAGAACCAACATATAAACTGTGCACTTATTACAAGAATAAAATGCATACACACAAAAATATGATTCAAAGGTAATTTTTCCAAATCTCTAATTTTTCTACCATTACAAAGACTTGAATTCAAAGTTCTTGTCTTGCAGGCTAAGGCTCTCATTGCATACAAAGCTGAAGGAAGAGTGGCCAAGAATAAACTGGAACAATTAAGGCTTCTGATATAACTATGAGTTAGCCATTGTTGCATAACAAAGCACCTTGAAGCTTAGTAGCTTAAAACAATTATCTTTCTTTCTTTTCTTTTGCTAACAAGGTTATGGGTCATGTGGATGGTTCTGCTGACCTGGGTGAGGCTCAGCTTATCTTGGCTGGGACAAGGGGAAGGACTGAGCCACGTGGCCTCTCATCTTCCAGCAGACTAGCTCAAGCTCATTCACATGACAGAGGTGGTGGTTCAAGAGAGAAAGTAGAACTGTGCCAGGACTCCTGAGTCCTATGTTTAGAACTAGAAGATAATCACTTGTGCTGCTTTCTATTGGTTACAGAGGCCATAAGACCAACCTAAGTTCAACAGGTGGGGAAGTAGCTCCACATCTTGATGGGAGTTGTGGAAAAATCACATTGCAAAAAGTTGTGGATACATGGAGGGAAATAATTACCGCCATTCTTTTGTAAACAGTTTACGTCTTTCTGACTAGTGTTATCTGAATGCATTCTGTTCTTAACAGATGTCCAGGACATTTTTTTAAAGGGGGAAAATGATACCACATTATCACTGTATTCCATCATCCTGCAACACATTTTGCTATTATTCCTCCCCTTAGTCATTTTCTGTGCTTTTTTTTTTTTTTTTACATTTCTGTAATTCTATTCTCCGATACAACACTGATTTTTCTTTATTTAGTGTTCTGAAGCTGCAGATAAGTCCTCTAAGCTAATTGGAGCATGGAGCATTCATTAGAAATATTATAGTATATAAAATTGTATTCTGCAACTTTTAAAATAGCAATGGGCAGGAAAACCTATACATTGTGAAAGATTTTGAGGGAAAAAAGAGGAGAAAGGCTGTAAGTGTGCAGAGACAGCCAACAAATAGCGTCCTTGCCACCCTGTGGAAGTTTCTGAAATTGCGTTATCCAAAAGAATTGAAAACGTGGCTACTGAGCACCTTTTTGAATAAATCTCAGCTCTGGGTGCCCATGAGGGCAAAATGAACTGTTCCAGGCAAAGGGACATCCCCATGTGGCAGAACTAAATAGAGCCAGTACATCCACCTAGTGTGGTCAAGGTGGCCAACCTGACATCAGCCTTATCTCAGTGGGGCGATGGCAAAGCTTTGTCTCATGATCAGGATTTTAGAGCTAGAAGAATCTTATGAATTCATCTAACCCAACTCATAGAGCTTTTTGTTAGGTAAATTTTTTTAAGTGAAGCATACATACAGAAAAGTACACAGATCATAATTTGATAGCTAGCTCCATGAGCACACAAGGTGAGCACACCTGTGTAACCAGCACTCAGAACAAGAAACAGACAATTCCCAGCCCCCCAGAAGCCCGTCTCTTGCTCATATTTCTATTGCGTATTTATCCAGGACTGTAGTTTCTGGGTCACATATATGCATATATTTGGCTTTAGTAAATTCTACCAGTTTTCCAAAGTGGCTATACCAATTTATATTTCCACCATCCCAACTCTTTTTCCAACTTTTATTTTTAAATAATTAAATATATACAGGAAGTTGATAAGAAATGTACAGGGAGGTCCTGTGTCCTGCACATCCAAGCTCCCCTCATGTTAACATTCAGCATGCATATATATATATATAATTTTTTTTTTTTTAATGTAAGAGGCAAACTGAAAGTGACAGAGTGATCTGGAAGAGGCCTCACAGCTGATGACTTGCAAGGTTATGACTAAAGTATGGGCTTTCTGCTCACTCATGAAAAGGCGTAAAAGCTCTCTTCAATATCATCTTACTCTTTGCAAAGTCCCATAAAATTACATAACTATGTAATTTTATGTTTATAAAATTTTATGTTTATAAAATTACATAGTTGATATAAATATGACCTCTCAATAAAATCTAAAGAACAATTACCTGGTTTCTAGGATTTGGAGTAGAGATTAGCATTGAGCCTGGTACAGGATCAGTGTTCAACAAAAGGTAGTCATTTATTATCAATAGCAACAGCATTATACCATGTGCTGGGCATTTTTATCTCTACTTCTTAGAAGAGGGATGTGATACATATAGGGGGATATTATTTTTCAAGGGTCTGAATTGATAAGCTACAGAATCTGGACTTGAACTCAGAACCTCTGACCCTACACTCCCATTGCTGATAGTGATATTAATAACTTGCTTGATATTACACATTGTATATAGCCTTCCTTCTCTGCCCTGTCTCAGTTTCCCTCTCCCCTGTTGGTATTCTGTGGGATTACATCCCAAAGAAAGTACTTGCACTGAAATTCTTGCTCAGGATCTACTTCTGGGGAATCCAAACTAAGACACTCATCTTCACCTTTTTTTTTTCTGTCTATCTCCTTAATTTCTGTTCTGATTCAAAAGAACAACTTTCAAAGAATGGTTTCCTTGTGACATTGTCAAGGTTCCTTTAGTTTTCCTGAAAGGTCAGCATATGCATGGTCAGCTCTTTCTGCAGGATGGATAATTTCTGTGGCAACCATCTCTATTTCATGGTTTTTATTTAGATTAATTTAATAAAGAACTCTGACTTGAAAAGGTTTAGTTTTTCTACTTGACCTTCCTAGAAGGAATATTTGTGTATAACAAGAAAGCCGTCTCTCAGACCTTGACCTCAAATGTTCCAGGAGAAAGCCCTTCCCAGTTAGGATAAAGGTCATTCCTTCCTCAGCTATAGCTGATCTCAAATCATGAGACTTTAGCTAATGGTTAAACCCACATTACGCTTAATTATAAATAGTTATGAGTATATAACATTCAATCCATGCCCCAGTGATTTATGGAATACAAATGTGATGGAATATTGCTGTTTAAATACAAAGCAAGAGAAGAGGCTCAGCAAACACAAGGACAACCTTTGCTCAAAAGCCATTGCTAAGCATTAGTCAGGCAGTTAAGATTAACATGGGATAGCACAACCCTCCATTAGTTACTCATCAGCAAACACTGAAAAATGAGAGCTATGGTATAGCTCTTCAGTGTGTTTTTAAAAATGAGAAAATAGAAAAGCACAGAGGCAGATCAAGGACCCAGGGTCATGCTACCAGCTGAACTGCTAAGCTGTGGGGCACTAAATCCCCCCAATCTTAATCCATTGTACCAACAGGCATCACAGGGAATGAGAAGACACAAGACACTAATCCAATAGTTCCCAACTTTGGTATGCATCAAAATCACGGGGGACTTGTGAAAACACAGATTGCAGTGCCCTATCACCTAGAATTTCTGATTCAGTAGGGTTGGGCTGGGGGCCCTGAGGGTTTGCATTTGTGACAAGTTTCCAGGTGGTGCTGGTGGTGCTGGCCTAGGAATCTACATTTTGAGAATGATTGCACTTATAGGCTAGATTTATTCTAAAATGGAGCTCAGATGGTCCTCATGCAAGGAGCCTGGCCACACTGGCAGTCACTGGGGGATGTTATTGCTAGTATCACAAGGCTTAACATTCAACCCTGGCTAGAGAATGTTAGAGGTGAAATGCCGAGGAATTTGGTTTCAATATTAGGCTGTCAGAAGTCTGATTTGCGAAGATCCGAAAGATACTCGGGAAGCAATTATGACTCAATGTTAGAAATGCTCAGCTCAGGAAGTACCAAGACTCAGAATCTCGACTCCCTTGTTCTTCCAACCAGCTTGCTTTCTACATGGCTTCTGAGACTTGCAAGGGAAGAGAGTTAATTTCCTAGGTAAACGCTGAACTATCAGGAATGAAGGCAAAAAATTAAATTAGCCTCACTTATTTTGGTCCTCAAATACCTATATCTGAATGCTCCTCATAATGGGTACTTCTGATGAATTCTTGGATATAACACCACTCCAGAAATGTGTTTGGTCATGTTCTGGTCACCATGATTTTCAGTTGTCCCTTGAAGTTAGGTGGTTAAGAATGACTGAATTTGACTCCAGGCTCTTTTCTCACGAGATATGGGACCAATGAGTTATAAACTTCTTAGAGCCTCTGCTTCTTTACCAGGAAAAAGGGCTGAAACAGCTGCTTCCTGATACAGCTGCTTCAAGGATTAAGTAAGCTATTACATGGTAGATGTAGTAACAGGCCAGTCAAATTCCATTACAGCATTATTCTTATCATTGATAACACGTGCTAGCATATTCTCTGATGACCACCAAACTCCTGGTAATGTTTATGGTCTATGGGAGATTTCACTCACATAGACGCTATTTGAACAACAGCTACATATGAGAATAGAGAAACACCTTTTACTTGGGAATTAGAAAACTCAAAGAAGTAATGAATACTCTGTGTGTGTGTGTGTGTGTGTGAATTAAAAATATCTGGAATTACCTCTAAAAGAAGAGAAGACTTTAGTTGAAAATATGGTGAAATGGAAAATATGGTCAAATATATAAGAGCATTGTTCCAGTTAATTTCTTATTTATTTTTTGTAAATGTACTGAGGGTATGTAAGATTTAAACATTAAAGGAAGCTGGGAACAGGGTGTACAATAGCTCTGTACTATTTGTATAACTCTTCTGGAAATATAAATTTTCTGAAAAATAGTTTTTAAAAAGTATCAAATTAATTAGGAAAGAGCTAGGGAAGTTGAGACACAGTTTTTAATAGCCTTGTGTAGGATAAATATTTGGTTTTTTTTTTTTTTGCCATGAACTATTCTTCATTTGGATAAAACATAGATGCAGACAATCATTAAGATCCAGCAAAAGTTGAGATAGATGATTTGAAGTAACACCTTCTCCCCAGTTTTAAAAATTATTTTAACCTATACTACTGGGTAACCTTGTAGCCTTAATCACAATTAAATTGTGCCACGGAGGGCGTATGTATTTCTAAGAGATTTTGATGGTTTTTATCATGAAGTTGAAAAGCTCTTGAGATTTCTGCTGGGGCTGAGAGAAGGGAACTATGGGATTATTAGTGTTATGTTGACCCTGACTTAAAGTCTCTTTGCTGTCTCTACAAAAACCTGTAAAAAGCAGTTTCCTTTACAGACCTCAATATCTTTTTGGGACAGTTATAAGATAGCATAACTCAAATTAAAAAGAAAAAAACAAGAAAAAGTAGGAAACGCTTTTCCATTTGATAGTGTGGTGTGTAGGTTACTAAGTAAAGATGGTTTAGGAATAGAATTTTTAATTGTGCTTCCACAGGAAATTTGACAGCAAGGCTTTTTGCTGGGAAGTTTGGGGCAAAATGAAAATGAAATTGATAATGCCTTGAGCCTGGCAATGGATTTTCCCAGAAGAAATAAGGCAAAGTTGTCAAGTATGAATGACAGTTTCCAGAGTCTGCACAACCAACTCTTGACAGATGGAGCATTGCAGAGACCACGTGGTACAGGCATTCCCACATACTTATTATTTAAAAACAATTTTGCTTGTTTGGTTTTTTGTTTGTTTGTTTCTACTTGGGAACAGCTATTAAATAAAATGCATCCAGAAACAAGGGCTCATGGAAAACTATTTCTTCTTTCCTCTGGACTCAACCTTAAACTACATTTCCCAGCCTCCGTTGCAGTTAGGTGTAGTCAGGTGATCACATCTGGTGAAAGGAACTTAATCAGCAGTAACATACAATAACTCCAGGCCTGGACTATGAAAACCTCCCACAGTATTCTGTTTTCTCTTCCTTACATAACACCCTAGAGGAAGAACAAGACAGAAGGAAACTGGGCCCTGAAGGAGCATGCAAGCCTGCCGTTCAATCGGGTGTTCATTTTGGACTTTGAAGAAATAAAAAACTTTTTGGAGGGTTGAATTGCTAAAATTAACTACTTACCTAACTAATGCAAAAGTCAGCAGTATACTGTGAAACTTAGTTGGGAAGTATTATTTTTGGTTAAGCATAAATTGGCTCTGAAAGAAATCCTGAAGGAGGGTAAGTCTTCCCAAAATAAAATTCCATGATATATCCATCACCTCAGGCATTTATCATTTCTCTGTGTTAGGGCCCATAGTCATTAAACATTTTTAAAAAATTCCACAGTGGATATTTTTAAATGAGATACCTGTATTTGAATGTTTACATTATAGAATTTGTATTTTAATGGTTTATAGTCACATATAATTTAAAGACTGTAAAAATCCTGAGGGCAGGGACCATGACTGTCTTGTTGTTGGCTGTCTTCCAAGAGTTAAACACAGCACCATGCATTCAATACAATTTAATTAGATCAAGAAAATGTGGAAATGACATTGATTTGTTCATACAGAATAAGAGGGTTTGTATATTTAAAGAAGAGCAGTGAATCTGTTTCTTTGTAGTTAAAATACATTATTTTATATCCTCAACTTTCTTTGAATTAATAAGGGTGAAACTACATAGTGCTTTTGTCCCATACTATGTATTGTCTTGTACATTTAAAACGTTTGCCTAGGCCAGGCGCAGTGGCTCATGCCTGTAATCCTAGCACTCTGGGAGGCCGAGTTGGGAGGATCACTTGAGCTCAGGAGTTCGAGAGCCTGACAAAGAGTGAGACCCCATCTGTACTAAAAATATAAAAAATTGGCCAGGTGTGGTGGTGCATACCTGTAGTCCCAGCTACTCAGTAGGCTGAGACCAGAGGATTGCTTGAGCCCAGGAGTTTGAGGTTACGGTGAGCTAGGATGACACCACAGCACTCTAGCCTGGGCAACAGAGTGAAACTCTGTCTCAAAAAAAAAACCAAAAACAAAAACAAAACTTTGCCTTGGCACATAGTAAGTGCTAAATAAATTCTTGTGAAATGAATGAATTTTATAAACACTAGTCAACTATTTTCTTATATTGGGGGTACTTGGAAATAAGGGCTTATATTAAAATCTTATGTAGCTTTAGATCACTGATTATAAATGAAGT
Source organism: Lepilemur ruficaudatus (assembly GCA_963574885.1). Classification (NCBI taxonomy): domain Eukaryota; kingdom Metazoa; phylum Chordata; class Mammalia; order Primates; family Lepilemuridae; genus Lepilemur; species Lepilemur ruficaudatus. The sequence goes on from CAUYRT010046819.1 coordinate 21,839, forward strand.
TACAAATACATACAGTGGAGACCTTCACTGAACTCATGTATGTATGTTCAACAAAGGTACATTATAAGTCCTAGATAAGATCTAATTAGTGGTTGACATAGAACAGCATGGGAGAAAAATCTTAATTCTTTGTTTAGCTGATGAAGGAAACTTGCCAGAATTTCTTGTTTTTGATTAAAGTAATTAAAGGAATAAACATAAAATATTAGCATGCAGTTGTAAGAATGAATTAGAGTAAAATTTTCTTCTATCATAAAGATACTTATTGCAAGAAGATCCATATGTGCATTCATTTGTTAGTGCCCAGTGGTTTATTGTAAAGGAAATTTAAAAAGCTGTGAGGTATCCACTTGTGAGATATTGACTTTCTAGTTTGTGTTGTGACCAGGGTTTTCCAGAAGTTGCTAAAATTAATTTCTGAACCCTATCTTTTGGATTGCAACTGCCAAGAAGAAAAATAAAGGAAACAGACAATAGAATTGTGTATTACAACTAATGAACTAAGAATATCTCCATATTAATAAAGTCATCTAATTAAACATTCCACTGAATAAAATAATACAGCATGGAAAAATGGAGGCATATAATGTAATTTCATTCTGAAGCTAACTTAATATAATAGTAAAATAAATAGCTTTGCAGCGGGACAATTACAGATTTATTAATTTGCATTTTGAATCCCCTGCTATATAATAAGCAATTGAATGAGGCTAGTAGTGATTTCTCTTCTGTGTTCCCACCACTCCCAACCTAAATCACCTCCATTCCAAGCAAGTAGATGTTTCCCTTTTGTTCCCCTACCTCAGTTCAAATTTTTGCTTTAGAGACAAAAGCAGATTTCCTAAAGAAAATTCTTTTCTTGTTTTATGTCTTAAAAGCTAAAACTCAATAAGATTACAGGAGGCACTCCTAAGAAGATGGAAAGGTGGTCAATTGGCTTTGTGTTGGGATGCAGGGGGTGGGGGAACAGAGTTAAAGTGGACAAAGAAGTTTTTAGTTTTGATTTTTGACAGATAACATTGAACAAAATAGTTAAAGAAATTGGGGGAAAGGACTGTAACATTTATTTATTTCTGCAATAATGCTACATAATAAACCACCCCAAAACTTAGTGGAGTAAAATAATAACCACTTATGTTTCAAGAGTCTATAGGTCAGCTTGGTCTCCCGCTCATCCAGGCCTGGCTGCCCGATCTGAGCTGGGCTTACCCATGGCTCTGTGGTCAGCTGCAGGTCGACAAGGTCAATTTGCTCATTTGCTCTGGGCTCACTCACATACCTGAGGACTTGGCCAAGACCAGGGGGGTCACTCAGCTCTGCTTCGTGAGGTCTTCATCACCTACCTGGCTACTTTGGGTTTATTCAGAGGGCACCTGGGCCAGGACCCAGGAGAATGGGCAGAAGCACACCGGACTTCTCGAGGTCAAATTGAAACTGGCTCATGTCACCTTTGCCGCACTCTTTTGGCCAAATCAAGTCTGAGACCTGCCCAGATTCAAGAGCTGGAGAAACAGATTTGAGCTTTTGTTGGAGCAATTCTAAGTCATATTGCACAGGAGCACGGATACAGGGAGAGAAGGAAAACTGGGGCCACCTTTGCAATCAGTCTAATCTGTCTACCATAGTGAAGGCTTCCAGTCCCCTGTTTTATGGCTGGCACTTTTAGGAAGTTAGAACCTTTACCAACTTGGTCTCATTAATGATCAGAGCAATTCTACTGGATGAGGAAAATGAGTCTCGGAGATGTGAAACTTGTGTATGATCACACAGATGTTAGGTGGTAAATTAGGATGGTAGTTTTGAAACTCGCAAAACATAAACTCATTTCAACTCTCCCTCACATAGCTTCCCTGAATTATGGGCCCACACTCTTCCTTTAAGAGTTTACTAATTGAAACAGAATCAATTCCACCACAGCAGGAATCTCAAGAGTGAGGTGAGATAATATGGCCTGAGGTCTCCGTAATCGGCAAGGCTCACGCTAGGAATCCTTGATAGCAATGAAGGGTTGAGTGCATGAAGTTCACCTTTTACAAGGGAGTGGTTACCATCCGAGGGGCCGTCATTCTTAATCTTAAAGTCTGAGGAGGCCTAATGAACTCTGGGACCACAGGGTCGCCACCTCGTAGGAGAGCAGAAGAGAGTGTGACTGCTTGGCGAGACAATCTTTGTTCTCAGATGGAATTTCTGTATCATATCATAATGCCCACTGGCTGATGTCAAGGATGCTGAAACTAGGATATGCACTAGGAAAAGGAGTTGCAGGCATGAGGCTAGAGGTTTTCTATTTCCCAGCTAACTGGGTTTCTGGAATAGGCATTGGGAAGAGAATTGTAACTTGATTATGTGCATGGGCATTTTCTGTTTTGTTCTTTGCTGTGCTGTTAACATCTTGAACGGCGTCTGGCACATGTGAGCAGCAAGTAAATATGTGTTGAGTCATGAAGATGAGGATATAACACAAGGTAATGGGCAGCCAGAGGATAAATCATTATAGGCTCATGAGGTAGTAAGTAAAAACACTTTAGACACTTTCTAGACCCTAGTTGGTAAAGGCAGGGGAGGAGGCTCCAACTATACATCAAAGCTTCTCACTCACTGATTAAAAGACCATCACTGGTTCTCAAAGTGTGTCCTGGAAGCTAACAGATAAATAAGGATTTCTGGAGTTGGCATTCTGCAGCTTCCACTTTAGTTAGGCACACTCTCTAGTGATGTGCACTGAAGATTTAGACCCTCTGTCTTTGGCAAAACTGACATACATGTAGGAGTTTATTGTTGCTATCTACTGGACAAGTGTGATTCAAAGGAAAGGCACAACTCCAGAGCATCAGCATCACCTGGCTCTTTAGAGGAAATTCAAATTCTCAGGCCCTGCCCCAGACCTGTTGAATCAGAATCTCTGAGGGTGAGGCCTAGGAATCTCTTTTTTAACCATCCCTCTAGATAATTCTTATGTGTGCTAATGTTCAGGAAGCCCTGAGCTAAAAGAGACTAAAGAGAACGCATTGATACCCTTAGTAGTATGTCGGGTTACTTTGACTTTCCTCTGCTATTGCCATATCATACGGCCTGAAATTGATCTTCCATGGCACAAAAACATCGTTGAATTTTTGACTAAGGAATACAGAGAAATTGACACACATCAGAACAAATTGTGAAAGTGCCCTTGTTGGTCACCACTAGTGGAGCTTCTCTTCTTACAAAAACTTTCTTTGCATTTATGTGAGGAAATTCAATAACATTACTTGTAATTGTAAAAAAAAATAATGGTTCAGATCATGGAAATAAAAATCTGGTGTGAACTTCCACTCAGCCATTTACAAACCAGGAATCCTTGGGCAAGCACATCTCTCTAATGTCAGTTTATTTACCTATGAAATAAGCAGCATAACAGTAACTACCTTATACGCTTGTTGAAAGGATTTAAAAGAGGAATTCATCTAATGCATACAATACTGTGTTCTTTTTATGTTAAGGGTGCAATAAGTGTTAGCTTCTATCATCATGACTATTGTAACTATTAATACAGCAAATATTAATAAATGATGCGCTGCTTCAAGAGACTTTTCAATTATATAATGAATCAGATGAGTTTATATCACAATAAACATTTTTAAAATATAGGATTACAGATATTAATCACTATAATCTAAAAATCACATATCCTTTCCTCCTGAGAATCAAAGTGTGCATTCACCAAATAGTTTAAATTTAGGTCTCTTGATTTCCTTATTTGGATTCAGCAACATTTGTGAGCAAACGTTTCTGATGTACCTCCAACATGAAACAGGAGATCAAACTGAAATAACTAATAGAAAAAAAAAATCACTGGATGAAAAGTGACACAGAATCCATTTGTTAATGAGTAGATGAATGTTGTCCAGCCCAGAGAAGAAACAGCACGTGGAACAAAGCAACGGCTTTTGTAAAACCCAGCGTACTCCTTTAAAATATTTTCTTTCAGCTCCAGATTCTAAAGGAGTGATTTGTGTGCACAATGAAGAAGAAAGGAAAAAAAAAAAAAAAAAAGGCATGTGCAGAGTAGGGTAAAGATGAATCCCACCGACAGCCTCTGTTTTCCCTTTTCTCACTCCACTCTCCCTGTGGTTTAAGAAAGAAGGCAGATGCTGCAGCCTTAACTGGGAAATAGGATCCTTTCAGGCCCCAGGCAATCCTTCCACTGGGAAAGGTTGAGGTCAGACACCAAGAACATCAAAGGGGAGAGAGGTCTTTGGGGTAAAGAAAGAATTGCATCCCTGTGAAGAAGAAAGAGGAGGGAAGCCAAAATCCATATTCTATTATTTTCTCATGAAAAACACATCACAGATTTTCCCAGAAAGGGGATTGATCTTTTTCCCTTCTAATTTGTATTACTTGACATCCCTATCTTTTTATGATTGAGGTATATAGGTTAATACAGGAAATAAACCTTTTAGTATCTTCATAAACCATTTGTACTCATTCATTATTTTGGAACTTTCCCAAAGAGACTTAAATGGGGTTGTTCAGATTCAGAGATTTCTGTCTTTCGGAAATCAAATAAATGCATCCAAAAAACATCATTTTTAACTATGTGATGTAGCAGTGTGGTTAATGAGTTGGATACCTAATGGTTACAGTCTTTAAATTTTGTGGAGATTTTTATTGATAGGATGGATATGGAATAAACACCTTTGGTCCTCTATTATTGGTTAGAATTTAATCTGGAAGAAGGAAATAATGGAAAGTAGGGTCTAACAATCTTGTAAGGTCTCCTGCCAATTTTCTTAACAGTATGACCATTTTTGAAAATGATCAAGCCCTGAGTACCATATGTTCAAAAGATTCAATATTTTATTTCTCTACAGAATCTTCGCTTGACAAATTACCCTCTTAATCTTTCTCTGGTAATGAGGGAGGGAAAGTTTTTTGATTCGGATTTGTCTGTCTGAGGCTTTATTTTGGAAACTCCTTGGATTCTTAGGGGAATGTCTCATATACAGCTATCATTTAGAATCCTAGTGATTTCTTCTTTAGAATTATGATAAATAATACCTAACATTGTTTTTAAGCCACTTCGTTCATGGTCACTTATTATAGCAGTAACAGAAAACCAATACAGACTCCACATTGACCTTGGGAAAATACCTTACAATAGGCATTGCAGACAGACTCTTCTATTCAACCTTCAGTTCCTTCCTCTTCTCTTTACCCAGGGACTGATAGCTCTCCTAGCATCCTCTGATTCTTCCTAATGTTCCTTCACAGGAATTTCCACTAGTAAATCTATTGCACATCTAATCTCATTTTAGTGTCTGCTCTTTGGAGTACCTGGACTAATATACTTTATAAACTTACTTTGATGGTAAAAGGCTTTTAAGGTGCCTGCCACGTGGTCTTTAAAGCTGTTAGCTATTGTGATTGCTAGTTGCAGTGGCACCAATAATGCAGGATAAAATGCAGTTAGCCTCTCCCCTGGATAAAATCTTAGAAAGCCTCATAGTTTAGTTGCTTCTACTCATGCAATATAATTTACTCCAGTCATTTGGTCCCTCATACCAGCTCCGTTCAGTGGTTAGAACATACAGTCCAGCATGAGAGTAAACTCCAATATTCCTTCAGAGTTCGTGTTGTGATTGTTAAGAGATGCTCTGGGTAGTTCGGCAGGTCTAATTTGGGGATTAGGGTAAGATGCCCATTGTGGGTAAAACATCTAGGTCATGTTCATTAATCCTTCGATCCAGCAAGAAGGCTGGTATTTTGGGATCCATCTGCTTCAGTTCTTGATATCTCTATAGTAGGTTAAAAACTCAGGAGGGGAAGAGAATGTGTTTGAAAGTATATTGGAAGAAAATAATAAGGTTCTCATATGCTGGTTCCTCATGAGTTCCAATTAATCAATGTTATTGCTGAATATGGTTTGCCATTGCAAACCAGCACTGCAATGATCGAATTGTCAATGAAATGCTACTGAAAACATTGTCTGTACATATGAGAAACCATGAAATTAGTTCACCCCATACACAAAAATCAATTTCAGCTGAATTTAAATACCATAAAGGTGAAAAGTAAAACTCTGACAGATTTGGAAGAATATGTGAGTGAATATCTTTATGAAATCTGAGTGGGGGGAATCCTTATTCAAGATATGAAAGATACAGAATTTAAAATAAAATATTGACACATATATTCTAAGTACAACTGAGGTAGCAAGCATATTCCTTCTATCCTGGCATGTCTCCTCTTTGCAGTGTGATGTTGATGCTTTGCCCATCAAGAGCAGGAGGGAATCTCTGGCTTTGCTATCTTGGATCTGGGCTGGACTTGTGCCTTGCTTTGAGAAATAAAAAGCAATGGGACTGATGTGGGTGACTTCCAAGCTGAGGCCTCAAGAGACATGAAGCTTGCACCTCCACCCTCTTGGAACCAAGCTCCAAGTGAAAAAGCCTGAGCTAGCCAGGGGGAGATACACTGTGGAAGAGAACAAAGATGCCCCATCCAAATATCCCAGCCAACTGCTAGGCATATGCATGAGGCCATCTGGAACCAGCTATTCCCCAGTAGACCTGCCAAATGACCACAAACACAGGAGTGAGACTAGCCCAAACTGCAGAGAGCAGAGATAAGTCCTGCCCAAATTGCTAATCCACAGAATGGCGCAAACAAACGATTGTAGTTTTATGTGACTGAATTTTGGGGTGATTTATTAGGAGGCAAATACATAACTGATGCAATAAATAAAAACTTCTTTGCTTCATAAAACACTCTAGACAAAGTCAAAGATAAGCCACAGACCAAGACAATATTTGAATGAGTTTAAATTGTCAAAGACTTCCTACACAGATATATGTAAATGTTAGAAAACACAGAAAAACACAGAAAAATGTTGACAACTCAATAAGAAAAAAAATTAAATTAAGCATTAGGAAAGGATATGAACAAATAATTCTTAGGCAAAAAAAAAAAAAGAGTAACATCCACTAAATATATGAAAAGGGGCCTAAAATTAGATGTAATCTAGGAAGTCAATATTAAAACAGGTATGGAAAACAATTTCATACCCATTAGTTTAGTAAAAAGTAGAGTATGACAAATTTTGCTAAGAAGATGGAGTAATGAGAAATTCCTACACTAATTGTGGTAGGATAAATTGGTACCATCACTTTGGAAAACTTTGCCAATAACTAGTAAAATTGACAATGCCCGTTCTGGAATGTCTATCGCAATGAGCACAATAATATATACATAAAATTATCATTAGTGCATTATTTACACTAGCAAAAAATGGAAACAACCTCAACATGTTCATCAGGAGAATGAATCTTATGATGAAGCACTATTCAGAAGTGGAAACAGGTGAACAAGCGCTAGGTTTAACGATGTGAAAAAAATGCAAAAGTCATAATGTTAAAGAGAAATAGCCTATGTAGATACCACTTAAGCTTAAAAGCATGAAATGGAATTCTGCATGTTATTTATCAATACATACATAGCTGGAAAAATTATTATCAAATGCGTAAACATGATAAATATCATAAGCTATTAAATAGTAGTTGCTCTGGAGGAAGGAAAATGTAAAGGAAATGGGAGGAAGGAAGAATATTTAACACTTTACAGCTTAAGTGGGTTTATAGGGACACACGGTTTCATCAATTTATTCTTTATGAGTTCTGTCCACCTGAGTTAGTTCACAATTAAAAATATAGAAAAACAAACAAGCCAAGCCAAAAACAAAGATTTTCCTTAGTTTCCTGAAAAGCCACTGACACCTGAGGAGGCACTGAGATATAGCATTGAAACTCCTGCCAATTTACCAGTCCCCTAACCCCAGTCCCATTCAGACATTTTCCTGATTATTTGTCACTAAGATCCAACGTGACACTATGACAGGGGATCCATTTAAATTCTTCAATAGAGTAAAAAATCAAATGGATTTTTACCAATATCTAGAAAGCTGTTGATGCCAATTAATTCACTTGACCTTGGCCCAGAAAGCCACTTATTTGGCTTTTTATTTGTTGTTGTGTGGATGTAAATATGCATGAAAATAGTTTAAAGATGTTTATTTCTACAACTGACTGGCATAACTAAGAGCTCTAAAACCTGACAGTGTGGAAAGCATGTCTCTCTTTTCTATTTTCCACACCAATAAAAAAAAGCAATCAAAATTTTTCACCTGAAGATGAGCAAGAGATTTCATAAGGAAAAAAGATGAAGCATTTGATGCAAATACATGAGATTATCTTTCGTGCATTTTCAACCAGAGTCAAAGAAATAGATTTTCATAAATTAGAGCAGCTTTCCAATTTGAAACAAGAATTCTTATTCAAGGAGACACAGAGTTGGGAAGACAGATAGGAATGCATTTGATGGGCAGATGCTGACTAGGAAACCCATGTAGCTCAGCTGTTATTAATGGAATGGAATCTGGGTAAGACTAAGGGATTTTAGAAGACAAAGGGTGGGTTTGTGTTGGGACTAAGCCCCCTTCAACCCACTTTACCTCAAATCCATATGGGAAGCAGAACACCCTCAAATCACATGCATCTGAATCCTCATCTAATACAGTACTTCTGTACTGCTTCCCATATGGATCATGGAAGAAAACATAAGCCAATAAAAATTTATATCCAATCCCCCCATCCTCCCAACTCAGAGGAGAGGAGTAGAGAGGGGCACAGAATCCTAATGGAATTTAAATCACAGGTGACTGAAGTTACTTTGAGCAAGACTAGATTTTTTGATAACATTAGACACAGAGTGATCTAACGATCACTTATAGTTATAGAGAAACAAAGTTAATTTTCTGAATCTACAAAATTTTGGGTATTACTATAAGGTAGTGAGGGAAGCAAGTAGGAGAAGAAAAAGAGCTAAAAAAAATTGGTGTGGTTTACCTGAAGTCCAGACTCATTGTGATTCCAAGATGAATGGTAAACTTCTTTCACCTTGAGGCAAGGGAGCTGGGCTTCTCTATCCCTCATCAATCAATCATTGGCTATAGGCTGCTTCTTGGAGGCACAGCTACAGGTGTGTGATATCTCAAGAGAAGCAATTCCCACCAGGTGAAGGTAATTGTCCAAGAAAGGAGAAGCTGTGAGCCCTAGTAAACAATGCTCAGAGCAGCTGTGGGGTAGGGTAGCTGCTGGTGAAGGTATCTGGGTGGACACCAGATCCCAAATGCCCTAAGAAATCAGGTGAGTTTTCCCCCACCCCAGAGTCCCAACATAGGTGGGGAAAAGCTCAAGGCTGTCTCAGATGTTCTTATTAACATCAACTCTCTTACTTCCTTTTCTCAGTTCTCATTCCTCCCACAGCAATTTCCACTAAATCTAACCCAGGAAATTACTTTGACATTCTTGTGCATTCATTCCTATTCTACAGCTTATGGTATGGTATGATTATCCTCCAATAACCTCCTTGGCTCTTAATATTTACAACCTTTGGACTCAAAAGGCCTGTTTTTCTCTTAAAAACATGTCTCTTGTTATCCAATATCTCCACTTTCAGTACTATAATCTTCACTATCCATTTAAAGAAGCACTAATCAGAAACTTATGAGATTTTTCAAAAACTCTTTTCCATCCTTTTCAAGTGATAAATACCATTCCTTGAATGAGTGAATGAGTGAGGAGCCACCAAAAGGTATCTAAAAGGATGATACCAAGATATCTGCAGGGATTATTTCTGCAAATTAATTTGCATAATGAAAAAATATTAAGTGTTAATTGCTATATTTTGGTCTTGTCTGAATGAATTTATAGGGAGTATAATTGAAAAATAAAAAGGACTGGTAAAAAGAGAAAGCATGGGGATTCCCAGAAGACCTGTAGTCGTGAGAGACATCACACAAAGCATACCCTGGGCCGTATATGAATTCAGCACCATAGTTGCAATGAAACTTTGAGGTTACTCCATGTTGACTTCTCTGAACTGGTGGCCATTCACCATCCCCCAAGTCTGAACATGGATGTTCCATTTAAAAAAAGAAGCTGCAAAATGCACAGGCCTCCTGCTTGGAGACCAGTGGTAGAATTTATGGTCAGCAGTAGCAGATGCCATGAAGCCATTCCCAAAACCCAGACTATAGCAGGCAGGAAAACAACAAGAGGTCTAAAGAGGTTACTGACAACCCGTAGATGAGTATATGGACCACAGGACAATCCACAGAAGAGCATATGAAGTATACACAGAATCTTCCTGTACTGAAAAACCATTGTAGGAAAGAAGAGGGAAGTGAAACTGTCATTATAGGGGACTTTAAATTCATATAATGTTTCCATAAAAAAGGTTAAAGACTCTTTAAACAAAGAAGTAGATTACCATCAGAGGGGCAAGTGATCGAGATCATGAGGTATCTGTATTTTTGTGTTTGGCATATTTTACTTAACATAATGTCCTCTAGGTTTGCCTATGTTGTTGCAAATGACAGGATTTAATTATTTTTTATAGCTGAATAGTATTCCATTGTGTATATATACCACATTTTTTTAATTCACTCATCTGTTGGACACTTAGGTTGATTCTATATCTTGGCTATTGTAAACAGTCCTGCAATAAACATGGGAGTGCAGACTTCTCTTCCACATGCTGATTTCATTTCCTTTGAACATGCACTCAGTAAGGGGATTGCTGGATTATATAGTAGTTTGACTTTTAATTTTTGAGGAACTAATTTACATTCCTACCTATAGTGTATAAAATTCCCCTTTCTCTCCATCCTCACTAGCATTTGTTATTTTTTGTCTTTTTGGCAATAGCCTTTCTAACAGGGGTGAGATGATATCTTAATATGGTTTTGATTTGCATTCCCCTGATGATTAGCGATGTGAAGCATGTTTTCATATACTCATTTGCCACTTGTATGTCTTCTTTTGAGAAATGTCTATTCAGATCTTTTGCCCATTTTAAAATCAGAGTTGGTGATTTTTGCTGTTGAGTTGTTGCATAGCTATTGTCCAGAAAAGGTGTCACCCTTGCTGATCCCTGGAGAATTCCCCCCTGATGCTATATACACTCACAGCTGTTTATCCCATCTTGTGGGTCTTCCATATTCAGACAGCTGAGGCCATGTGAGGTGCTCTATCCCATCACTGGTGAACCACAAGCATAGTGTCTCCTTATCTAAGAAGCAGCTGAGAACAATGCAATCGATGCCTTTGAGTGATCAAAGGTTTTATTGTTACTTTCATTTGTGGCTTGTTGCTGTAAACTACTGCTACTTCAAGCATGACATATGATATACATCTATAATTAAAGAACCAAAAGAACTAGCCACAGTATAAATTCCTAAATTTCCATATTTCTTCTCTGTCCTCCGACCATATGCCGAGTTGTGGTAGTTCCAAGGCACAGTGGCAGGGTTTGGTAGTGTGTGCCTTGTGTCTGGAGCTTGCTGTATGGGAAATGATAAGCAGGATTTTCAAAATGACTCCTGGAGCTCTTTCTAATTGCCTGATAATGACTTGGCAGGACCAGGCCCTACCTGTACCCTAGCCATAGAGCTTGCCCAAATTCGACCTCTCATGTCTCCAGTGGTATCCTCCCATTAGGTGCAATTGTGACTTCCTGTAGTGCCTAAGGTTTTCAGAGCCAAGTGGCTGTCTTTTCTAGAGCTCAGATGTATTAGTTAATCTGAATGCTTGCTATTAGTTATCTGAAGGCTTGACTGGGGTAGGGGATCCACTTCCAAAGTGGCTGGCTCACGTGGCTGGCAGGTTGGGGCTGGTGGTTGGAAGGTGGCCTCGGCCCTTCTCCACGTGAACCTTCCCACCGACTGCCTGAATGTTTGCACAACATGGGATCTGGCATCCCCAGAATGAGTGAGAAAGAGCAGGTGGAAGCTTCTGTGATCTAACCTCCAAGGTCATCCCCCACATTCTATCTGCTAGGAGTAGGTCACTAAGTCTGGGAATTCAGAGAGGGACCTTGGGCTTCACATTTCTAGAGGTGAAGTGACGAATGATTCGTGAACATTATTTTAAAACTATCACATCCTGTAAATTCAGACAGCTTCTGTGTGAATTCCAAGTTTTTTTCTATTCCACTTATATGTCCACTTTCAAGCTTGTACTATAAGAAGGTAGAGGAGCAGGAATGAGGTGGATGGGTGGACAGCGTGCCTGTCTTAAAGTGCAAACCTACTGTGCCTCTGTTCAGTAATATAGTTTCCCCTTCTGTGAGATGATGGAAGGACAAAGAATTTTTTTTAACTGATCCTTAGCTGTTATATATACCCCAAATAGCCTGTCCTTTATTTCATAATGAGTAGGATGTTATGGTATTGCCTTGTCTTATTTTGCCACTTATGCAAAAATATAGTTTTCCTGTATCTGTGGGGGATTGGTTCCAGTGCCCCTGTGGCTACCAAAATCTGCTGATGCTCAAATTGCTTGTATAAAATGATGTAGTATTTTCATATAACCTAGGCACATCCTCCTGTATACTGTCAAGCATCTCTAGATTACTTATAATAACCTAATACAATATAAATCCTGTGTAAATAGTTGTTATACTGTATTGGTTATTCATATTATTTTTTATCCTTCTATTGTTATTTTTCATTGTTTTATGTTTCTGGAATGATTTCAATCCATGGTTTGTTGAACCCACGGATGTGAAAACTGTGGGTACAGAGGGTCTACTGTACATAAATAAAACCCACGTGGTCTCCAGAATTACTTATAATTTGTACCAATGGGACTTAATATTCTAGCAATACATGAGGAAAGGTGGAGGCACTGACACTGTTTTTGACTTCCCAGTCTTGAGGGAGTGGCACTGACATGAAATGCAGCTAATTCTCTTGCTGTACTTGCCTCTTCCTCATCCTTTCTTCCCTTCCTCCATCAATTAGTTCTTGAGCAACCACTCTGCACCAGGAAGGCAGGCAGAATAGCAGCTCAGTCACAGTCTTTCAGGTATTTGCCATCTAAGGTTGGTCTTGGAAATCTTCTGAATTATTTATTTAAAATGCGGATTCCCGAAATCTCTTCCAAATATATCAAATGAAAACTTCAAGGGTGGCCGCTGGGAAATCACATTTAGTAATTTTGAGGACCACTGACTCTTGTTTGATAAAATTCAGTCCTCGTTATCACAATAATAGTTTTTGACTTGTATTTTATGAATCAATGGGCCTCAAACTTTGGCAGGCATTAAATTACTAGGTCCCATCCCTAGAATTTCTGATTCGGTAGGTCTGGGATGGGACCAATAATTTGGATTTCCAATAAGTGCCCAACTGATGCCAATATTGCTGATTCAAGGATCACGCTTTGAGAATCCACGATATAAATACTAATTTTTAATATTTTTCAAAGGCAGATGTGTGTTTGGTCCAATCAGGTCTAACTAAAATTCCCAGAGTCAGAGAACTTAGAAGGTTAAGTACATGATGGAGATTATGATGTCGAGATTTCTTTGACAGTTGGTTAAACAGAGTTAAAATTTTGGTAAATTTGTCTTGGTCCTTAAGCAAGTCAAAGCAGATATACAAGGATAGCTGGGCTTTCTGACTTGTCTTCCAGTTTACTCTCTGTTGATCATCCTACCTAGGAATATTTTTATATACAATAAGGTGCTGCATGATGATATTTCAGTCAACAATGAACTGCCTATGTGAGGGTTGTCCCGTAAGATTATAATACTGGATTTTTACTGTGCCTTTTCTATGTTTAGTTATGTTTAGATACACAGACACTTACCGTTGTGTTTCAGTTGCCTACAGTATTCTGTACAGTAACCTGCTGTACAGTTTTGTAGCCCGGGAGTGATAGGCTATACCTTATAGCCTAGGTGTGTAGCAGCATCAAGGTTTGTGTATGTATACTCTACGATGTTCAGACAGCGATGCATTTCTCAGAATGTACTCCCATCATTATGCAACACATCACTGTATGTGGTTCTGGGAACGAATTATCATTGAGATATAAAGGATAATCATCCCAGCTTAAACCAGTAAAGGTCGGAGAGGATGATGAAATTAGAAGTTTTCATTAAACTGAATAGAAACAACAAGAGGTCATTTGCCTCACAGTTAAAGAAGATGTTGAAAGACTTGTTTTGCCCTTTTGGGTATCTTGGTTAAATCATCAGAGGAGCAATTTCTTTTTATGAGACATTAAGGAAAATACAGATATATGAAGCTATTTTAAATAAAGGCTGTAGTTTTGGTTGCAGAGCCTATGACCAATAGCCAAGAAAAATATTAACATAGAAACTGATCATCTGAGAGTATATGAATAGTGACATTTCAGATAAATATTTAGCACATGACCCCATGAGGCAAAAATACAGGACAACCTGCCACACTGTGTGGCTGCGCAGACCCAAGGGCAATATAATGACTATGTCCAGCTTGTTGCTGACTAAATAAAAAGAAGCTTGATTCATCACAGATGAACAATAATTGTCTTCATTACTAATTATTTATATCATAAGGCCATCTGTGATGTTTTCATGATTTCCAAAAGAGAATGCACTCAGCTTGAAAGGGAGGAAGTCTTGCCAGTTTAGAACTGACATCTGGAAGGATTTGGAATTGAAAGGCTTAGCATGAAGAAGTGGAGCTGCTTGCATGAAGAAGTGGAGCTGCTTACAGGTGCCAAAGCTGAAGCAGGACTCTGAGTGACGGCATCTGTTCTAGAGCTCAGCGTTAGGTTGGGCTCCTCAGAAATAAACCTTCAGACAAGGATACACTTACACACCATTTAAACAGGTAGTGCTCCCACAGGAATGCAGTCAGAGAATAGGCACAACAGGGTGGAGACAGAAGGAAGTCAAACAAGAGTAGAGTCCCAAGAAGGGAAGATTCACCTGACCCCACAGGGGAACTAGGGACTGTGAGATCTACCTCAAAGTGGTTCTGGGTCTGAGAAAGCTGGACTTTGATTCCCTTCACCTATCAACCATTGATCAAAGGCTTCCCCACATGCTGTGCCTCTGTGTGAACACACACAATGCTTTAGGAGCCCAGGGAAGGAAGAGCCACAGATGCTGGAAGTTTCAGAAAAAAGCACAGTAAAGCTGGGAAGGGCATACATGATACAAGTGTTCCAAAAGCAGCCCAGTGTGTTCACTTCAAGACCCAATCTCACTTTTGGCTTTAGGGTTGTCCCAAGGGATAAACTTCAGAAGAATTATTATGAAGTCTGTTTACTCACACATGATTCATGTTTTCAAATACAATTTTACTGTTAATAAAGTGATATTTTGATCTCCTTCCAATTGGTCCCTACATTTTTTTTTTTTTTTGAGATGGGGTCTCCCAATGTTGCCCAGGCCGATCTTGAATTCTTGAGCTCAAGGGATCTTTCCGTCTCAGCCTGCCCAACAGCTGGGACTACCGGTGCGTGCCACCACAGCTGGCTTGATCCCTACATTTTTTTTTCTCAGTTGGCTTAGAATTATTAATAAAAAGGGGAACAGAAGGTGTTTTTGTTTCTGTTTCATTTTGTTTTATCTCCTTAAACTCTCCCAAATATGTAACAGGGGTTCTCTTGTCTTTTGAGTTGATATGATGGACCCAGCCTTCTTACAAAATATTTTAGGTGACATTGACTGGTCCACAACACTTGGGTGTGTCTTAGACGACTTCACTTGCTTATCTCATAGTCACACCTCTATGCAGCACCTCTGGAAACCTAAGCAGGCTGCCAAGAATCAATACAGCTGTGCACCAACATGTGCAGTAGGCTTCCCTCCCTAATTGCTTAATGTAGAATTCTGGCATCCAGATGCAACGTCTCCATGTCCCAGCGAGGCAAGACAGGAAAAATTTCTACATTACAGGACATAGATTTATCAATCTATAGAAATACATTTCAGTCATGTGTTAATGTCTTGTAAACTTAGTGATTATTTTTTCAACCAAGTTGGAAATAGGAAGCAAAGAAAAGGTCCGAGAGAGCCATCTTCTGGAGAGATCTGTTACTACCACAGTGGATTGTGTCCCTTTTTTCCTATGTATCTCCTGCACCTCTGCCAAAAATGAACCTACAATCCTTTTTGCCAAGCCCACTTCTCCTCTGTATATGACCTACCTCGATGAAAGGAAGACCATCTGTGCAGTTGCACGAGCCTGGAACCCTTGGAATCATTATAGGCTCCTAGAGCTCTCTCCTCGATATATCTTATCTGCCCTTCCATTCTGCCAGTTACATCTTTGGCCACTTCTGTCCTTCCCCAACACCAGTGTCCCTTCATAGATTTCCTCACCATTAATCATACTGACCAGATCTCCCGTAAGGTCTCCTTATCTTTAGTGTTATTCTATCTAGTCCATATTCTATAATGCATGTATAGTTTTCGTTTTCTCTAAAACAGATTTAATCGTGCTGATCTTTGATGTAAATGATGTCATACGTCTCCATTGTGGCAGGCAGATAATGGCTTTCAAAGATATGCTCACATCCTCATCCCTGGAACCCGTGAATGTTACCTTATTTGGGAAAAGGGTCTTTGCACGTGTAATTCAGTTAAGGATTTTGAGGTAAGAAAATTATTCTGCATTATCTGGATGGATCATAAATACCATCACAACTATCCTTATAGGAGAGAAGTAGAGAGGGAGACAGATTCACAGTGAAGACAATTTGAAGACAGAGCAGAGAGGATGAGGTCACAACCATGGAACTCCAACAGACACCAGAAGCTGGAAGGGGCCAGGGAGGGGCTCTCTCTTTGAGCCTCCAGGGGCAGGGCAGCCCTGCTGACACCTGGATTTCAGACTTCCAGCCTCCAGAGCTGTGAGAGAATACATTCTGACTGTTTCAAGGCACACAGTTTGTGGTAGTTTGTAATGGCAGCCCAAGGAACCTAACAGACCTGTTGTCCTTAAGATAATGGTCAAACTATTTTCATATTACTCTTAGCCTCTCGTGATCTGGGCTCTGCCTTCATTTCCTAATCCAGTCTCTCGTTATTTTCCAAATAAACCCTGTGTGTAGTGCTGGGGTTAACTGGAAGGTCTTGATTTGTGCCATTTCCTTCTTCAGCTTCCTGCAATTACATATGCTCTCACATTTCTCTAGAACTCCCAAATCCTTCCCCTTGTATAATAATCTGCCTAAGCGTGTTAGAAAATCTATGTGACAGATGAGTGAGACGGGAGGGGGGGATGTGCCAATCTGAAGTTTTAAAAATGAAACTAATTATATGGGGCAATTTGTGTAAGAATGCGTTGACACCTGTGTGAATTATTGTCATTCAATCATGAATGGAAATGGATATCATAAACTTAGCTTGTACTTATCAGGTTTATAATTATAGTGCTAAGTCATTCTGAGCATGACGGTTGATGTTTCAGAAACGTAAGTGATTTTTCGCATCTTTAAGCATGAACCTCTGCACACACATGGCCAGAGTGACAGATTTTGTTGGAATCCAGATCCAATCTGCCTTACTGAGCTGTGTGACCGTGGCCCAGCTGCTGAGGGCCTTGGCTGTGGATGGCTCCCTGTTCTCTTCTTTCCCCAGTAACCTGCAGCAGGAGTGACGGACTAGGATATATAAAAGACCAAGCCCCTTGCCTCAGGCAGGATCAACTCTGTAGTACAGTAAGTGCCTCAGAGTTTTCCCTGGGATCATCTGAAGCTTTCTGGCTCAGACCACATCCTTGCTTTGCTCCTTCCTCTGTTCCATCTGTTCCCCTCACCCCATTTCTCCCGCTTCCCCAAGAAATCACTCATTCTCAAATTCCTACCTCAGACTTTATTTCTATGAAATGTGACTTAAGACAGGCAAAATTTAAAACTTTATTACTATTAATACCAGTCCTTGTAGCTCAAGTCCAAAATCAGCCAAGCAATGCAGCAAAATCCCAGTTATCTGACATAATCTCTATGCAGTATGATAATAAATGGAAAAGTAGCTTCAAAGATGTTGACTCTCTCACGAAGCCAAATCCTTTTTACATAGCCTTTTACAGAATGCATGAGTGAGTGAGTGAATGAATGAATGTTCTAAAGAGAAAAACAGACTATAATAATATACAATGGTAGTTTTCTAAAAGTATACACAAGTGCCAATGCTCCTCAGTGAAAGTGTATCGTAACACAAAGAGTTTGAAATTCAACTTTTTCCTAATCTAAGCTTCCTCCTACAACATCAAGGGGAAAAGCGTGGATTCTGTTTTGATCCACACTTTTTACCATTATTTTAAGAATCATTTGATTCATCAGTTTGGAATCAAAAATGGTTTTGGCAGACAAATCTATGTTTAGGCCCAGGTAACTGGATATTTCCAAGAAGTTGGTACTAGAGCCTTTAAAATAGCCATTATTTTAAGAATTATTTCACCATTATTTTAAGAATGGTAGCACTTTTCACCATTATTTTAAGTATCATTTGTTGGAGTTGATTTTTGTGAGAGATGAGAAGTGCGCATTTTTGTGAGAGGTGAGAAGTGCGGATCCTGTTTCAGTCTAAAGAGCACCGGACCCAAAGAAGAAAACCCGTTTCCTTCCTGCCATGAGCAGTTTGCGTAGCCTTGAGGAAGGTACTTGATGACATCATAAGGTCATGGGGAGGGATCAACAGAATAATATGCATTGTGAAAGTATTACAAAGCACCAAGACCTTTACAAACATTGATCATTATTATTGCTATGTTCAATAGCCAAGAGGTTTATTATTCATCTGTCCTTTATTCATTACACTTACATGAGTCAAATTTCATGAAAGAAAGTGAATATCTAGTTGTATTAAAATTAATTTCTATTTTAGGTCTTAGATTTAACGCAAATTCATTCCACTATTCTACACCAAATGACCAATAAAATTTCCATAATAATGACCTTGCATTTAAGTAGAATATGAAATTATGTTTATCAGCCTCTACAGTTCATTACATATAGAGAAATTAATTATCTCCTAGGTGCCTAGCACAATTCCAGACTATAAGCTACAGGGGTGAAACAAGCATCAGGAATTGCTTTGTCCAGACGGAAAGAGTGGCGTTATACTGGTACACATGGCAAGGGCTATATATTTACAAGTTGTGCTGACTTCTAGGAAAGAACATAATGAATGCTATGAGAGAGAAAAGCAGAGGCAGCCTGTGATATATAGTGCTCACAGAAGATCTCTCGGAGCAAGTATTAGCTGACACCTGCATGATACGTTGTAACAATTGTCCAGGAGAAGAGTTGGGGGAGAAAAATCAAAACACCGAGGACAAGCCCTGGAATGGCCCCAAATAATAAAAACCTTTGTGCAGCGGACAAATGGACAGGCATGGTGGATTAACAGCGTCTGTTCTAGGGCAGAGAATGAAGGTACGGCATTTTAGAAGAGTGGCCATCAAATCACTGAGGGTAACATAAACCTCTTTGTGCCCCAGTTTTTTTCATTTATCACATTGAGCTAACAATAGGGCCTACTGTTAGGTTGAAATCAATTAATATGCATAGAGAACTTAAATGTGTGCCCCGCACGTAGGCAATGTTTGTACAAATTTATATTCTTATTATATTAATATAAACACATCTTGTTATTTTCAAGTTGTTGACTCAGTCATTAATGACAGCTCAGAAAAATGTAATTATGGTTAAAAGCATAATGCAAATGTTTTAAACCTTGGCACATAGCCCAGCTGACAGAAATCGGTAGACAGGAAGGGAGAAGAAATGCAGGGAAAGTAGCAGTCTTGATAACTCATCTCACCAAGTAAGAGTCAAAGGCTAAAATTGCTAGATTAGAAAAAGGAGAGCGGTGAAAGCTATTTAAAGTTACCAAATACAACCACAAGGGGAATTAAAAACAGAGATATAACTACTGAGAAGAAGTAGAAAAGGAAGATAGCAGTGAAGGATAAATAGGCTAAATCCCCATGAAGCTGAGAATTGCAACCATCTGCATCAACATTACTTGGCTATTGGGACAAAAAAGCAAGACAACCTCTGTTGAAAGGACTAAGTTGCTTGCATCAGAGAAATTTGCCTGAAAAATATATGATTGTTCATCAGTAAACAACTTTACTATTGCCTTCAGGAAATTCCAGTAGATCAATTATTCTGAGACAAGAGTTGGCTCAATGACTTACCTGGGAAAACATTTTGCTTCTCAAACATTTTCTTACCCAGATTCATTTTAAGACCCTCATCTTGCAAAGTAACAATTAACGCCCAATCTCAATTGCTTAAACCCCTTGAGTGCAGATCCCCAGAACCTATCTAGATGTGTTCTGACCTCCCCATCTGGGACAGCACTAAAACACTCTCAGGGTGGTATTCTGCCTTAGTGAATTTAGCTTTGCTTTATTAACAGATTGTCTGATGACATTTTAGAGTTCAACACAGCAAAAAGGCAAGAGATCAGATCTAGTTGATAGCTCAAGAGACATTGGTAGAAAACAGTATTTGGAAGATTTGAAGGAAGCACCAAAAAGAGTACAGCAGAAATATATAGAAACAGTCACTTCAGAAAAAGAAGCTTAGAAA